>CAUYPK010022545.1:0-24434 GCA_963574355.1 Loris lydekkerianus
ACTTAATTTGGAAAAAAGTGAATTAAGCTGCTTAGAAAGCTATATAAAATAAAGCAAAATAAATAAACTGAAACTTAGTGAGAAAGCAGGAGAAAAGATAAAAGTTGGAGCATAGTTTACTTTTTTTTTTTTTTTTTGTAGTGATAGTCTCACTGTACCGCCCTCAGGTAGAGAGTACCATCAGGTCACACGGCTCACAGCAACCTCCAACTTCTGGGTCTACGCGATTCTCTTGCCTCAGCCTCCTGAGCAGCTGGGACCACAGGCGCCCGCCACAACGACTGGCTAGTTCTTTGTTGCAGCTTGGCCAGGGCTAGGTTTGAACCTGCCACCCTCGGCACATGGGGCTGGCACCCTACTCACTGAGCCACAGGCGCCACCCCTGTTTCTTATTATTACAAACGTTAAGTGAAGAAAGCACTCTCAATGCTGGCTACATCAATGAGCATTACCTGGGTGGTTTTCCCACTACAAATGACTTTAACTGTATTATCAGATGCCTGACGTCCTCCTCTTTTAGCGTACGCAATTTCTATGTCATCCTCACTGGCTTCTTCCACTCATTAGCTGCTTCACACAATTTTACACTGGTTTATACTTTGGTCAATATTCCTTGGAAAATTGCTTCTGGGTCAGGTTACCATCTCATCACCCTCTGCAATAAAATCTTCAAAATCCTCTCCTTTGAATTCTACCATGGAAGATGGATTCTCGTATGGCCTAAACATTGTGCTCTTGAGTTGTGAGAAAGCCAGCTTTCTTGAATAACTTCCGTATCATTCTTGGCTAAACTTTATTCCAAGCATGAGAGAAGAGGTCTCTGCCTTCTAGTAGACATGTTCCGTTCTCCAAGCACAACTGATCCAAAACGTCAACTGATATAGGTAGACCACAGGTTGTGTTTTAGTGATCACCCACTGCAGGAGCTGGGTCAGTAGTGCATATTTTAAATATTTTGATGATGCCTTGGTCAAGAGGTTGGATTTCTGAGATCGTGTTTAGAGGCAGAAATTTCAGTCACATTTGTGAGATCATTCACTTGTAGGTGGCCAGGACAGTCGTCCATGGTCAGTAGAACAGACCATTTCTTCATCTTCATTTTGGGGTTGATACCTCTCACCCACTTCTCAAACAGGGCACCAGTTACTCATGCACATCTGTGTGATTTCCAAGTGTTGGGAGGTCTTCAGTTCTTGAATGCACGTGGCTTTGCTGATTTACCAAACACCAAGGGCTTTAGTTTTTGTGTGGTTGAGCTAGTGCAAAGCAGAACTGGGAAATATTCTTTGGTTTTAAGACAGAGTCTCACTATGTCACCCCTGGTAGAGTGCCATTGCGTCACAGCTCACAGCAACCTCTAACTCTTGGGCTTAAGGGATTCTCCTGCCTCAGCCTCCCAGGCAGCTGGGACCACAGGTGTCTGCCACAATGCCAGGCCACTTATTTTGTTGCAGTTGTCATTGTTCAGCTGGCCCAGGCTGGATTCGAACCCACCAGCCTCTATGTATGTGGCTGCTGCCTTAACCGCTGTGCTACGGGCGCTGAGCCAGGAAATACTCTTTGGAAGGTTTTCTGCTACTACATTTGTCACCCTTTCATGAAGAGGCTATGTCAGGCATTGCCTTAAAAGAGTCTGTGCTCATTAGTGTTAAAGATGTCACATCTTTGAAGCCTGTGGCAAAGTCCGGGAACTTTCTGATGAACTCTCCACAACTTGTACTGGAACTTCATTGGATCCACCACACAAGATTTTCTGGGAGATCTCGTGTCCCAGATTAAATTTTAGGAGCCAACCACTTGATGCTTGGAAATCTGCCACTCTGAATTTCTATGTAAATTTTTTAGCAACTTCTTAGATCACTGGCCTGGAGATTTGGGCATTAATAACCCTCAATTGTTTGAACTAGCTGCATGTGGCTTCAGTGACTTAATTGAGGGAAGTTTTCCTCTTTTTCCACTGTAGGTCTCTGTTTTCCTTACCATTTTTCTCCAAGGACTCATGCCATGTTTCTGGATGTTGCTAACTATGGTCTTGCTAATATCAAAATGTTCCACCATCTTTCGTTAGCAGCTATTTTCCAGAAAAAGTAGCTCAATCTTTTCCTTCAATGTCAGCTCTTTGAGTTCTTCCCTTTGGGCCATGATGTCTTATTAACTGCAAAATTTGACAATAACTGTATGACATACCTGCAATTGAGACCAGTCCTTCACGTTGAAAAAATCTTTCTCCACACGTGATAAACAATAGAATGTTAGGCCTAATCCAACACATGGTTATAATAAAACATGAAAAAAGAGCTTATATTAAAGAAAAAATAATACCCCTAAGGGGAAATGCTCACAATTTCTGCCCTTTGGTGTAGAGTGGACTCAACTGGCAAAGTTACAGAGGGTAAAGCAATACTGTGTGTCATAGTCCAAGTGATCAAGATACAGTTTATAAAGGTTGTCATAATGTAGAGGTCAGTCTTCCATTGAGTACACGTGATGAATGTCCAGTCTATGAAAATTAGGTCAACTTAGGGAGGTGGTCAATGTAGGTGAACAACTATGGAGCTTCTGCTGTATTTAAGTGACAGTCTAGACCAGTGCACAAAAAAGTGTTAAAGAGGAAACTTACGTACAGCGAGACCATAGGAGACAGAGGAGGCAGCACAGACTAGAACAGGCAAAGTCCCTCAGCCCAGTGTTAGAAAGCTTCTGAGAGTAGAAGCCATTCTACCAGCACTATGTGTAGCCTCCCATTCCTGTCAGAGAGACCTGGCTTTGAATTCTGGCACTTTCAATGACTAGCTGTGTAGACTTGGGCAAGCTGAAATGCATCCTCATTGATGAAATGGAGGTGACAACATCTATCTGTGGGCGAGTTGTATGCAAAGTGCTCAGCAGAAGGCCTGGTGCACAGCTACACACTGGAGTACATGGCAGCTATTTAGATTTTATCACAAAAGGAGATGCTCAATAAAGCTTGCTGGTTATACAATTAAATAAAGATCTTGGGTTCACATATTGTCTGAACTCATTTGGGGCTTCACCACTACCTGACAACTGTTTCACAAACTCCACACATTCCATATCTCACCTGCACACCCACCAGGTTACAACCCTTCCCTTCTCAGCACTATCATCTAAAAAAACTCAACTTCACTCCCTTTCAAAACATCTTCAGTTATCTTTCCTTCTGCCTCAGAGGAGAATTTGTGTCTGAATCTTTAACAAAGTTAATCCTTTGACTGCTTTGGGCTCTTCTTGGACCCTGCTCAGGTACCTTCCTTTTTCCAATGGCTCTTTCCTTCCATCCTACACAAATGTTCAAGTTTTCTGACTGAAAACAAAAACAAATCATAACAAAACCCACTTCACCAGCTTTGATTATTCTTCAAGCTGCTGCCCTATTTATTTTTCCTTCCTTTCACAGCCACGTGTTTCAAAACAGTGTCTACAACTGTGGTTCTCAATCTTCCTAATGCTGCGGCCCTTTAACACAGTTCCTGTGGGTTGTGACCCATAGGTTGAGAACTGCTGGTCTACAATGAGAACCCAGCTTTCCTTTGCCTCTGGTCGCCTCTCAACACAGACACTTGTTCTCCCCGTTACCGGTGTGTCCAGAGGCTAGTGCAGGTTCTGGGAAAGCACCTGAGTGCCTGGATCCCAGCCTCACTCTCTCCTCTCTGTATTGAGGCTCTGGCTGATTTCATTTCATCTCCAATTTCAACCTTTGGAGGTTGAACCTTGGAGGAACTGGGGAAATCCCAGTGTCTTCTAGTTCAACCTTGTTATCTCCATATGCCTGATGTGTGGTCTTCACCTGACTGTCCCATGGGCACATTGAAGCTGACCTTCACTTCCTTCCCTTCCATCTTACTCCATCAATGGCGCTGCCATCTAGCCAGGCGCCCAAACTTAGACCCTTCTTTCATTCTTTCTTCTCCCTTACCAGTTGGTAAGTTCTACCAATCTAAGGTCTGAGATGTCTTGCGTGATTTTCTACTCCAAGTGACTAAAATTGTTAAATTTGTCATCATCTCCTACTGCAGCAGCTTCATGGATGGTTCCTTTACATCACCCACTTAGCACACTGCTTTAAAGAACATTGGTTTGGAAATATGATCAGTCTCCTATTCAGAATCTTTTGGTCAATTACCATTGCTTCCAGAACAAACTCCAAGCTCCTAATCTACTCAAGGCCCAGAGCACCTTCTGACCATCACATTTACTGCCATTTCAACGTCCTAGTCATAGCAGACTAAACCCAACTCAAGTGTCATCTCATGAAGCCTCTGATTATTGCACAAATACTTATTCCTTCTTTTGGGCTTCATGGCATTAAAAAAATACTTTAGAAATTGATAGTGGATATAATGCACATAACATAAAGGTCACCATTTTAATGTATATAATTCAGTGGTGTTTAGTATATTCACAGAGCTGTGTAACCACCCCCATTATATAACCCCAGAATGTTTCTATCATCTCAACAAGAAAGCTGGTACTTATAACAAAGCCATTCCCAATTCCACCTTCCTCCACCCCTGCAACCATTAATCTACTTCCTGTCTCTGTATTTGCCTCTTTTGGACATTCCACATAAATGAAATCATATAATCTGTGTACTATTTTTTTGTTTATTTTATTGAGGCAAAATTTCAATTTGTTGCCCTGGGTGGAGTCTTTCAATTTGTCGCCCTGGGTGGAGTGCTGTGGCATGATTGCTCAAGGCAACTTCAAATTCTTGGGCTCAAGCAATCCTCTTGCCTCTGCCTCCTGAGTAGCTGGGACTACAGGCGCCTGCCACAATGCCTGGCTGTTTTTAAGAGATGAGGTCTCACTCTTGCTCAGGCTTGTCTCAAACTCCTGAGCTCAAGCGATCCTCCCAGAGTGCAGATTATAGGCGTGAGCCACCATGCCCAGCAATCTGTGTACTTTTGTACCTAGCTTCCTTCACTTGGCATAATGTCTTCAGGGTTCTCACATGTTATATAGCATTTATCAGTACTTCATTCCTTTTTCTGGCTGAGTAATACCCCATTGTATAAATGTACCACATTTTTCTTATCTATTCTTCAGTTGATAAGCATTTGAATAATGCTATTATAAATGTTTATGCACAAGTTTTTGCGTGAACATATGTTTTCAATTCCCTTGGGTATACCCTAGGAGAATTGCTGGGTCATATAGTATCTGTTTAACATTTTGAAGAACTGCCAAATTGTTTTTCAGAATGGTTGTATTGTTTTACATCCCCACCATCAATGGTGCAAACAGATTAGGACAGTGAATATGCACACAAAATATAAATATTTCTCAGAATTCTCCACATTCTCACTTGTTATTCTGGTTATAATCATCCTAACAGGTGAGAAGCGGCATCTTTTCCCCCCTTTCTAGACTATTTACATGTCTTCTTTAGAGAACTGTCAGTTCAAATCCTTTGCCAATTTTTAAGTTGGAATGTTTTTTGTCTTTTTATTGTTGAGCTGTAAGAGTTCTTTACACATACTGGTACTAGACCCTTATCAAGTATGATTTATAAATACTTCTCCCATATCTTCTCTGGGTTGTCTTTTTACTTTCTCCATAGTGTCCTTTGACGTACAAAAGTTTCTAATTTTGATTAAAAACTTTTTTAATCAAAAAAAGTTTGTCTTTTTTTCAGTTGTTTGTTCTTTTTTTTTTTTTTTTAATCAAGAAAAGTTTGTCTTTTTTTTAGTTGTTTGTTCTTTTGGTGAAATCATATCTTAGAAATTATCACCTAATCCAAGGCTATGAAGATTCACATGTAAGTTTTGTTCTAAGTTATAAAGTTTTTAAACATAGTTTTAGCTTTTAGTTTTTGATCCAGTTTGAGTTAAATTTTGTTTACTGCATGAGGTAAGTGTCCAAATTCATTCTTTCCATGCAGATGTCTACTTTTACCAGCACTATTTATTGAACTGTCTTGGCTCCTCTGTTGAAAATCAACTGACCATAAACATAGGGGTAGTTTCTGGGCTCTGAATTCTATTTCAATTCTATATATGTCTATCCCTATGCCAGTAACATGCTGTCTTGGTTATGCTACAACATTTGGCAATATGTGAGTATTAGCATTCATTATAACGTAGTGTATCTGCATTCATTCATCCATGGCCTATAAGATTACTAACTCCTGAACTCCTGGCCCTAACACTGCCACCATATGTTGTCCCAACACACACACAGAGTACTTAGCGCACAGCAAAAACTCAAAGCTTGTTAAAGCAATGAGTGTATTTTCACATCTTTATGCCATGGCCTATGCTGCCTATTCACTAGCATTCCTTCCCCCATCTCTCATGCCCAGGAAGGCCCACTCTTTAAGGTCCAGCTGAAACACTATCCCACATTTCATATTATTAACTGCTCACTTCTTTGTTCTCTTACTGTAAACTGGTTGTTCCCACTCTAATCCAAATTTCCCTCATTAGGTTTTAAACATGTTCAGGATGAGAATCATCTAATCTTTTTCTTTTACGTGTATCACAGAACTAAAATGCTGCTTTGCACACAGAGGTACTTGCAGAAATTTGCTGACTCGAAATGAAGGGTGAGGAGATGGGTGCAAAGTACAGCTGTGATGGGAATCTGGTCATCCCACTCCAGCCAAGTGAATCTGCTTATTGCTCTCTATGCATCATTTCCTAGGCCTGGAAATCTCTCTTCACCCCTCTACCAACAGTGCTGTCAGTTAGCCGTATGGCCTAGCACTCACTGATCTATCCCCACGTTCTTTCCCTCTGTTCCTTCCCTTCTCTGGACACCTCCAAAGGTCAGCTCCAGCTGATTCGGATTTTCATCAGCTCTAACATTCCCTCACTTCAGTGTGCCCATCTGTCACTTACGTGTATTTTTTCTTTACATTCACTATCCTAACCTGTCACTCACAAAGCTTTATTGCTCTGTTCCCTCCACTGGTCAAATCCTGCTTTAACAAATTTTACTGGCCATTGACAATTCTTTAGTGGTCCTTAAGTTTTATTTTTTAAGGTTTTACTGTGATAGGATGTGGCCTGTAAATTAAGCTGTCCACATTGGCAAACTGCTCTGATTAATAAAGTATTATTTCATTAAGGCAATGGTGAATCTACCCTTGGCAGTGACCTTACCTGTAAATCTTTTTCCTCTTGCCTCAGCATATTTCTGAGAATCTGGGTGGCATGCTTTTGAACTTCAGGATCCTAGGAATGGAAAATATGGCAGTAATAAGAATTAGGGACTAACTCAATACCTTAACTCTCTTCTATCTGCTGACTCTAGGGCAAGGAAAGCTATGACAATAGAGACTGAGTTATAAACTTATTTTATATAACACTCAATAACTTATTGGAATGCAGTAAACATAAAATCTTATTTTGATTTTACTCCCAAACATCCTGGAAGCCTACAGTTCCCCCTTTAGCATCAAGTTGTTCTCTAGTGTCTCCTAGAATTTGCAGGCTCAGTCTTCTCTCCAGTGGGGAAGCCCTGTTCCCTGTCTCTACCTGTCCTTTAACTCTTCACACAGGCAGTCCTTGCTTCAAGGCCCTCTCCCTATCTGTTTCTGTTCTTTCCCAACACGCCCCTCTTCTGACTTTGGCTCCACATTTTACTCTATCAAGTAGCCTTTTTCTGCAGACCTTCCCCCCTCCCTACCTTCTGCCATGCTCTAGTGACACGTAACTGGCAATAGTCTTTACCAGGAGCTTTCAGACCGTGCCTGTATGTGTCCACTCTCTTCCTGATGAAGAGTGGCACTCACAGAGGGCGTTCGCAGAGCCTTCCACATGCTTCCAAAAGCATTGAAGGAGGGCACTAAGGCGTGTGTGGCTAGCACCTTTCATGCAGCCCTCATTTCCGTTCAGTGATCCTGTATCTTCTGGCTTGTCTCTGCTCAATACAACCTCACTCAATTTAACCTGCTTTCCTTCCCAGCGGGCAACTCTTTAAAGGGACAGTGGGGTGAGGACCAGGAGCCAGGAGGACCATTACCTGCAGAGGTCGGGGTCCAGTGATGCGCTGAGGAGGTGGTAGAGGTGGAGGAGGGGGTGGCGGGGGCACCACTGGGGTGACCTGAGGAGCTCCTGCTGGGGATGGGTCTTGCTGGAGCCCAGAGACACCAACAGATGAAGGTGACGAGCCCAGAAGTGTGAGTGCGACATAGGCACCAGCTGGAGGGAAACAGAAGGGCCTGCTCCGGTGGTGCTGCTCTGCAGACGCACTCCAGCTGTGCAGCACAGGGGTCTTCTCCCCTCCTGTCTGAGCTCACACTCCACTTTTAATGGCCCACCCATCCTGTAATGCCTCTCATGCCCTTTGTCACCCCAAGTGCTGATTCCTGCTCTTCCTTTAATCAGAGACCTCAACCAAAATTCTATTCATAAATATCTGGGAACATACCCCGGGATCACCTCATCAGCCCCTTGCTTTGTTTTTTATCTTATTAAATTAAGTCCCGACTTAAATTCTAGCCTTCTACCCTCCCCAAACTTCCCATATCCCTCAATTCCTTCCTCAACATTTGTTCCTTCTATTTGATTATCTGTGCAGACTCAGTTGTTGGGTCTTCCTGGCTATAAAAAGAATTATTTTTGTTTTTTTGTTTTCCTTCCAAATAGGAAACAAATGAGGAAGAATGTCCATGAATGGGACTGAATGGTATTTGAGTGAGACGTGGGCTCAGTAGGAGATGGTGTAAACAGGAGTATGCAAAGATGGTGTGGGTAAAAATAAAGATGTCTGACGAGACACTAATAGTTCCTTCACTTGAAAGGACAACAGGGAACTGTGGCCGTCTAAGTGGATCACTGTTTCACAGGTAAAGATGTGGCTTCAGCCATCTCATGTATCTACAAAGGAGGCCTCCTGGGTCAGTGGGTCCTCTCTCTCCTGCCTCCCTCTTTCCCCACATTCTCCCCTACTTTCTTCAGTTGTCACCTCTCTCCAACTCACATTTGATAAGCTTTACCACCTCCAGGTGTGAGCTATTGGTTACCATGGTGCCGTTGACCTGTTGGAGAGACAAATAATCTTGAGAAATAGTGATGGGAAAGGGGATCCTTCTGTAAGTTACAACTGCCACTTCTGTAGGAAGCCGTTTTCCAATATTTTATGCCACCTCTGGTCATTTGTTTATTCAAATAACATTATGAATTTACCTGTTCACATCTGCTATGTATTCTGTCTCTATAGCTAGCTTGCCTGTTTTCAGGGGTAAGACCTGGATCTTCGCTACTTACTGTGTCCATTCATTCATTTCTTTCTGATGTATTCTTTTCTAACCATTTAGCTCACATATGTGCATGTCAGCTGACCCAGTGTCTTCCTTCTTACTAGAGGACGAAGGAGTCTCTGCAGCTAAGATGTCATGAATGCTTCTAGGACTGCATTCTGCAGCAGACACACCTGGATGAGTAGGGCAGATTATTCCTTTAAAATTGGCAGGGACCTCAGGTTGGAAATGTCTGGAGAATGGAATATCAACCTGTGGATCTAAAGGCTTGAGTCCTTCACTAGTCACAATCTTTCCCTTTCAATATTATTTTTGTTACTTGTGAAATAATAATAATACTAAAACCTCTTTTAGGAGCTTGGCTGCTTTAGTGTCCAGAAGGGCCCAGTATATGAAACTGCTCCCTAAATCCCCACTCTCTCTCACTATATTGTGTGCTTCCTCTCCTGGTGTCATCCCTAATTCTGCAGCTGGCTGACAGCTGGGTTCAAGAAGGAAACACGCAGGATGGGTCAGCCAGGAGTGACCCTGCACATCTGCCTTCACTCCTGGGGCAGGGTAGGTGTCAGGTCACTCACTTTGATGATCCGGTCGCCCTCCTTCACACCAGCTTTCATGGCTGCACCTCCTGTAAGTAGAAGGCCCAGTTAGCAGAGCCCAACAATAGCTCCCAGAGGTCATTGAATCTATACCAAAGTCCTCTCACCCCCAACATTTCCTCCCATTTCTCTGTGTTAAGCATCTTAAATGCTGGGTGCACATCCTATTCTGCCTCGGTGACACAACTGATTTTAACATAGAATGGACTATACAAGGTCATTATTTCCTGCTCTTCCTTATAACTACCATATATACTCGAGTATAAGCCGAGTTTTTTCAGCACAAAATTTGTGCCGAAAAACCCGAACTCGGCACAAATTTTGTGCCAAAAAAACTCAGCTTATACTGGAGTATATATGGTAGATAAAATCCCAGGCTAGGGTGGGAGACAGGCAGATTCTGGGAAGAGTCTGCAAGCTTTATTTGTTTCTGGATATGTTCCAAGGATAAATAAGTTATTTCTATCTAGCCGCAATGAGTTTACTGTTATTAAAATTGTTAATAACAACAACAATGAAGAGGAAAATGGAGAAAAGGATTAAAACATGAGTTCTGAAAACTTGAAGTTCATTAAGTCCTGGGAGGTCCATAAAGATAATTTAAAAGCTCCTATCATTAGAGATGATAAATGTTTATCAGTAAATTTGATCATGGTAACTGTTTTATTTATAAGTGACTTGGAAAAAATTATTTCAACCTATTTATAGTTTTCCCCTTTAGAACAGACCAGATTCTACTTAAAAAACCAGAAGCTCTACAGACGAGCTTCTGACACTGACAGAGAGGTGCTCGGAATGTGCTCTTGACTTTTTCAGGCTGTCAGTCAACTGGAGCCTGCAGTAGTTCTGACGTTTGGAGTTTCAAACGACTTATGTTCCTAATTTAATTTATACCCAGGAAGCATAAGAAACATTAAAGATGAAACAAGTTAATGAGAAGCATAAAAATTGTATTTTGTAAATTTGCCCCAAGATGATAATTAAATTTTAAGTTACATTCATCTGATCAAAAGAAAACTCCCACGAAGCCAATCTAGATGTTTCTAGTTTAAAAAGAAAAAATACGGTGATGACTACATTCCAATTTGCCTTTTTAATACTAGGATTTAAGACTCCTCTCATGTAAAATGTGCTATTTGGCTCGGCACCTATAGCTCAGAGGCTAGGGCACCGGCCACATACACCGGGGCTGGGTAGGTTCGAATCTGGCCTGGGGACTTCCGAACAACAACTACAACAAAAAAATAGCCGGGCGTTGTGGTGGGCACCTGTAGCCTAGCTACTTGGGAGGCTGAGGCAAGAGAATCTCTTAAATCCTATAGTTTGAGGTTGCTGTGAGCTGTGACACCACAGCACTCTACCATGGGCGACATAGCAAGACTGTGTTTCAAAATAATAACAATAATAATAATAATAATGATAAAAATAAAATAAAATGTGTTATTTATGGAAGATTGCTTGCAAATAGCTTGAAACTCTCTTAAAGGCCATCTAGAAATTAAAGCTGAAGAGGAAAGAACTACCGTGCCTCAAAGTATAAAATACATGAGGTGACTTCTAATAACATAGTTAAAAAAAAAAACCTCTCACTAAGAAAATGCCATGAGGGCTATGTTAACCAGTTTGATGAAAGTATTTCAAATTGTATATAAAACCAGCACATTGTACCCCATGACTGCATTAATGTACACAGCTATGATTTAATAAAAAAAAAAAAAAAAAAAAAAAACCTCTCAGAGTAAAGGGATTTGAGAAGTTCTTAGGCGTAAGTAGGCATGAGAATCACCAAGGCCTTTTGTTAAAAAGTGTATCCCTTGACCCCTGTAACAGAAGAATGATTCAGTACTTCTGAGGTCAGACCCCAAAATAAGGATTTAAATCATCATAGGACCTAGGTGATTATGGTGTGGGCAGAACACAGACCATACTCCAAGAAACACTGAACTAAAGAAACCTAATACATATCTGGAAAAGCCAGTAACAACTGCTTTGTTACTCCTGTGATTCCAAGGGCAATCCAAACAAAGACTTCTCTCCTACACAACACACACACACACACACACACACACACACACTCACTCTCTCTCTCTCTCTAAAACTCATATTTAGCGGCAAGCCGTCTGTCTGATTTTTCCTTTCTGGGTCTGACTCTGCTCAGTGTTAAGAGGAGGAAAAGAGTGAAGGGGGCTATACAACTCTACACTTCCCTGGGGGTCCCATATTTTCTGCACCAAAAAGACTATAAGCACAAAGTGCAAGTCACTGGCAGTTCTGCTAACTCTGTCTCACCCTAGTCTGAGAGGCCTGAGCAATAACAAAAGCAGTGAACAAAACTATCTCTTCAGAGCTTTACTTCAGGATATGCAAGACAAACCTCCCACCGATAAAAGTTAACTCCCACACATAAGAAGCCACAATTATTTATATCCTTATGTGATACACAAATCTAATTGTGGTGATATTTGAAATTATCTTTTCACTTTTCCTATAAATGTATCCCAAATCTTTCTCAAAATTAATGCAAGTACATTATCGTTTCCCCTCCTGCACTGTCCCTAGTGTGAAACGCCAGCCCGCTCCCTGCCTTTTCCTGTGTTCTCCAATAAGCCAAGCCTGTAACATTCCTTGTCCCCAGCCCAATCCCACTGGCTGCACTGAAGATCACCCTTTTTAGGCATTCTTGCTTTATACTCTCCCACCACCCATCTCCTTCCTGCCCACCTTCTTCTGCCTGGGTCACTGACTGTTCATAGCTCTTCTACACATAACTGGGTACTACATGGATTTGGTTGTGATGCCCACTCTTCACTCCCTTCCCATCAAATTCCTACCTTGTCGATCTGTTTTTTTTTTTCTTTTAAGCTACTTCAGAAATCCTGTTTTTTTAAAGAGGGCTTTCCAAACTGATCAGAAGGAACATAACTATCGCTTGAACCACAAATTATCCAAACAGACTTCCAAATGCCATTTCTTCCAATATAACGTTCGACATACATCATTTATGTTACAGGAATTTATTATTTAATGTTAACTGTATTTGTAAGTGTGTTCTGTGACATGTGGCCAAGATGTCTGTCTCAAATTAGGAACCCCTATAAAAAGTAACCCACCATCTCTGTGCTTCGGTATGGTGAAGGCAAGCGCGAGGAAAGGGGGCTTTGACTCCTCCATGGCATCTTCTGACCCAGTATGAGGGGTCCCTGTACATGGCAATCAGACTTTTGCCTGGTGGCCTGAAGGTTTTTCTGCTGGTCTTGCACTTCCCAACTAAGGAATCAAGCATGAAGTGTATTCCTGCTCAGCGGCTCTGGGGACTGCGGGACTTCCCCAGACACCTGGGGAGTATCCGTGCTAGAGTAACCCAATCATGCATCCCAGGTCTCAGGAAGCACAGGTTTTCCAGGCCATGGGGCACTGCCACACACACAGTGACTGTGGGCAAGACGGATGCTGCACTCACCGGGCCGCACAGACTGCACCAGCACGATGCGGTCCCCACTGACTGTGAAACCGAAGCCATGCTGGTCCTTCTGGATGATGACACAGCGCTGAACAAGACCTGGTGGGTAGTGAGAAAGACAAAGAAAGGGGTTTGGTGGCAGTGTCACTAAAAGGTTAGTGCATAAAAGCCAAGACCAACCAAAAAAGCCTTAGTGCATTTTGTTGTCAAGAAGTCTTTCCAGGCTACCCAAATTCCCAGACATATCCTATCTGAACACACTATCACAATGACAGGTTTCCCTCAGAGGTTGGCAAAAACCTGAAACTTAACTTTGCATTCCATACAAGAAATTCCCCTTCTGTGAGATGCTGAGATACTTGTCTCTTTTGGTTTGTCTGGGTGCAAATAACCACAAAAGGGGCAGGGCCACCAAGTCTAGTTGTCTTCCTGAAGACTAAAATTACAGACAAGTAGTCTCTTGGGACTGAAGCCCAAGTGAAACTGGAAGTTTTACATCAAGTTACAGCCAATGAATGGCACAGGTTAAGACACTGGTGCTTTTTGACTCTGTAGAGCTAGATAATCACTCAGGATGATAGGGATGGATAAATGACAGGAGAAAATCCTTTTATTCACATGAACATCATACACAAAATTTAAAAAGAAGAAAAAAGGAACAGAGGCTGTGACCACCAACTGTCTCTGTCTCTGAGTGCGTACTAGACATTCACACCCGTGTGTAGGTATACGTGACTGCATCTTGTAAGGATCAGAGCATGGGATATATGGTTAGTTAGAACAGAACTGCTTGCAAGTCCTGATTCTGTTCCCAACAAGCTGTGCACTTGGACCAGTTGCTTAGCCCATATGCCTACACTTCCCCATCTGCAAAATAATGATAATAAAATCTATTTCCTATGGTTGATGTATGAAGGCAACTGGTATAAAGTCCACAACATAATGCCAGCACACACTGCGTTCTATATACAGGCTAAGCTGCTTTGCATTTAGGGTCTACAGATCTGTTTAGATGGATACATGCCTCTTTGTCTACGTGTTAAAGCCCCGAAGGAGTACCTGTTGTTTCCAAGGTGTCAGAGGGCTGGCGATGGTGGGAAGGGGATCTGCGCTCAGGTGCAGAGTCTCCCAGAGAAGACAGGCTACTTAACCTGCAGAAGAAGGAAGGAAAGCACACCAGTGAGCTGGGCAGGGAGGATTAGCCTTGTAGCAGGAGAATGCTCTGTCACAAGGAGCCCTGAGTGTTGGATAATGAAAGAGTGACCCACCCACCCTGCAACTTGCTCAGTCTGGTAGGGATTAGCCATGTCTACACCACTAGCAATACCACCTATCTAGAATCCTAGGTCGGCGAGGCAAACATGATCTCTTTCATACCCAGCACCATGTGAAGGGAAATAGCCCTTCCTGGAGTCAGGTGACAAAGAGACAAAAGCAAGAAGGGGATGCGCGCACACACAGACACACTCTCTCTCTCTCTCACACACACACACACACACACACACACACACACACACACACACATACACTCGCTGGGTCTTACCAGGCTGCAATGGGGCTGATGAAACAGAACGGAGCAGCAGAGAAATGAATGCAAGAAAAAGACATGAGAAAACCAAACAGCCAGTTAGTTTTAGGTGATGATTTACAAAAAGGAAGGGGAGGCTGGAAGGAAGAACATGGTGGGCCAAGCACACACAGAGGCCTGCATGATGTGGTAGAGAGCTGCGGCAGCTGTCACCGAGACAAGTGCCCTACTTTAGCTTCATCTCTTTGTCCCTCAAAATTCCACCTCTTCAAAATAGCAGTCTCCAGGAGGGGAGTAACTGGGCATTTAGTACTAGCCAGTTGGGTAACTGGTAGCTTGCATACTTTTAGAGAGGGTAGGAACTGCCCTTTCTGAGGAGTGGCAGAGATAGGAGAATATAGCAACGGTCTGAGCCTCTGAAAATTCCATTTATCTTTTGGCTACCATGAGAATATGATCTGTTTGGTGGTTGTATTTCTTTCTCAGTCCAAGGAACCTTGCTTGAAACTATCAAAGACTCTAAAACATCCAAGTACCACAGGTCACACACCAGAAGATTTACGGCCTTATCTCCTCTTTAACTAGCACCACAAGAGGAATAGAAGAAATTCAAATCATTGCTGTGGCCCTCTGTTTTTTTTTTTTTTTTAGAGAAGTATGTAAGTCGCCAATTTCCGAATCAGTAATTGTGACTCCTCAGAAAGGGCAGTTCCTACCCTCTCTATATCAATGACAAAGTGGAAGGCTGTTCATGGAAGCACTTGTGTATAATGGCAGAGCAGTGGAAATAATCTAAATGCTCACAATCAGTGGAAATAATCTAAATGCTCACAATCGGTTACCGGTATAGTATAGCAACACAGTATCAGAACTCAGAAAACAGAACTGTAAAAGAATGAGGAAGCTCTTTACATAGGATAAGGAATGAGCCCCATGATATGCTTTTTTTTTGTAGAGACAGAGTCTCACTTTACCGCCCCTCGGTGGAGTGCCGTGACGTCACAGGACTCACAGCGACCTCCAGCTCTTGGGCTTCCGTGATTCTCCTGCCTCAGCCTCCTGAGCAGCTGGGGCTACAGGCGCCCGCCACAATGCCCGGCTATTTTTGCGTTGCAGTTCGGCTGGGGCAAGGTTTGAACCCGCCACCCTCGGTATATGGGGCCGGCGCCCTACTCACTGAGCCACAGGCACCCCCCCTCCCCCCAATGACATGCTTTTAAGTGAAAAAAGGTACAGAATTATTTGGACAGTAAAAAAAAAAGTGGGTGAAGGGGAGAAAAAAATCATAGCCTATATACATGTTTATGTATTTGTTTACATATGCAAAAATATGTAAAATATCACTTTAAGGATACAAAAGAAACATGTAACACTTGCTGCCTCCAAGGAGGGAAAGTTAAGTGGCAGGGACACAGGAATAGAACCGGGGATTTTCCATTATATTCTCTTTGGTTCCCTTTAAATTCTAAATACATAAAGGTAACTACCCATTCAAAAAATAAATAAATAACTTTTAAATATAAAGGAAGGGGCTTCTTCCCCCCCATAGCAGACCCCTCTTACCTGGACAGGTGAGACTGCTTTTTATTGGCTGATCTTTGTATCAGAGAGAGAAGGACATCAAAGAAGAAAGCATGGAGCCCAGGAGAGAGTGACACGCAGCACAGGAGAAAGAAAGAGAAAGAAAAACCCAACATAAATGAGACAAGACACTGGAGATGGCTGGTTCAAAAGAACAACCATACAAGGCTGGTGGGTCTGAGCAGACACAGAGCAGCAATGCTTACTAAACTGCAAATCTGCATGTGAGCTGCTGTGAGTACCTTTTACAGCCTTCCCCTAGGCCCCTGGCCCTACCATCTGACAGGAAACACTGCCTACTATCCTGGGAGGCACCCTCAGGAATCCTCCGTAGCTCCCAGTGCCTGTCCCTACAACACGTGCACTGACAAGGCTGGAAGGTCCCGGGAAGCAGGGAGGGTTCCAGCACCCCACACAGTGGGACTTGTTCCTTTTCTTTCACTGCTCTCCTTCCGCTTGCAAAGGCCCCAGCTGCTGTCTCCACCTGGCACTTGTTCTTCGTCCCACAGGTTCTTCCTACTCTACCCTCTGTTGCTGCACCTGCAAACCAGAAAAGAAGGTGAACTTCCAGAAGGTGCAATTGCTGGCTTTCTTCACACGACAACATTCCATCCTTCCCTGTCTACTCCCACCTTCCCACCTAGGTAAAGATTCAGCTTAGTTCACCATTTAATAAAGGCTCTATTATGTTCTGGAATCCAGACCTGTGCTGTCTAATATCATAGCCACAAGTCACATGTGGCTATTTAAGTTTTAAAATAAAATTAAAAATTCAGTTTCTCAATGGTACCAGCCACGTTTCGAGTGCTTAATCACTACACATGGCTAAGTGGCTACCACGCTAGACAACGCAGAACAGAACATTTCCATCACTGTAGAAGGTTCTATTAGATAGCATGGTCCAGACACTGCCAGGCACCAGGGACAAACATGAGTAAGACAGTCACATGCAGACAGTGGATGAGGAAAAGAGAGAACTTTAGTATAAACACTTAGTTCCAGTAGCCCCCTAATCAAAGATGGATTCTTGGAAGGGACCTTTAAAGGTCTTTTGTTCCACCTGCCCATCAGCTGTCTTTGTTAGTGTCCACAACATCCCACCACAGGGTCACCCACGGTGGGCTTGAACTCTACCTTCTCAGTGCCTTGACAGAAAGCTCATTTGATCTTGAGACACCACAGGCCTCATCTTTGCCTTGTCCTCACTGACCCTGGGAAGCTGGCTTCTTATGCCCATATTAAAGCCTAGAAGATGCATTTTGAGCCTGGTAACTCTTTTTTTTTTTTTTTTTTTTTGTAGAGACAGAGTCTTACTGTACCGCCCTCGGGTAGAGTGCCATCAGGTCACGGCTCACAGCAACCTCCAACTTCTGGGCTTACACGATTCTCTTGCCTCAGCCTCTGGAGCAGCTGGAACTACAGGCACCCGCCACAACGCCCGGCTATTTTTTTGTTGCAGTTTGGCCGGGGCTGGATTTGAACCCACCACCCTCAGCATATGGGGCAGGGGCCCTACTCACAAACTGAGCCTGGTAACTCTTAACCTGGGTTGGTGCGCACGTGAACTGGGGCATAATCAATGACAAGTGAAGGAAAGGTGCCCATGTACGCAGCTGTAGACAACGTTAGGGCTGACAAAGATCATTTTAGTAGTCAGGGCAAGTTCCTCTAAAAATAAATCATAGATTAGGGCAGGTACATGGGGAACAAGGAGAGTGTAGCATCAGTCTAACTCCAACAGATGCAAAAAAAAATTTTTTTTTCTCTCTGAGAGGTTACAGAAGGGAAAACTACTATTGACTTGGGAGAAAAAGAAGTATCTATAGAAGGCAGGCCTGATAGACGGAAGAATGCACAGAGACTGGGTCAGCTGGGTTCTGAGTGTGAGCACAGATTTAGGAGGAAGATCTTGTAAGTTTAAAATCTGAGAAGGGAAGAAGAGGAGAGAGGAAGGTAGTCTGGCATGAAATGAAGGTTGTCAGAGGGGAATAAAAGACTTTCAATGCTGTGTGCGTTCCCTCTTCCCAGTGACATTCTCACCAAAATTTGGCAGCACAGCTCTGACTTTGCTCAGACTAAACCTGGGGGTATGGAGAAGGCCCTAGAGCAGTGTTTCAACCTTTTATATCAACTTCTGCAGCACACTTAGATTATGTTGATCAAAACAAAGAGTAAAATAAAGAATATACTGGGCAGCGCCTGTGGCTCAAAGAGTGGGGCGCTGGCCCCATATGTAGGTGGTGGCGGGTTCAAACCCAGCCCCGGCCAAAAAAAAAAAAAAAAAAAAGAATATACTCACTGTGCTCTGAACTTCTTTAGAAAATAATTAACGACCCATAAAAATTTTTGAGGCTCACCTAAGATCATTTCACAGCCACCTGGTTGAAAACCACTACCTTAGAGAGTGAAGAATAGCCCCCCAAATCTGCACTTTCTAAATGGCACCACTAAGACAGATTTTCTGACCCAATTTCTCAGCTAGTGCCTATATCCAGTCAAAGAGACCTAGAAGTCCTTTATAAACTTTCCCAGGGCTCCTTCTTTCCTCTTTCCATTCTCCCTCTCCTTTCTTCCTTCCCAGAGTCTCACTTTGTTGCCAGGGCTAGAGTGCAGTGACCGAGGTCACAGCAGCATATTACAACTTCAAACTCCTGGGTTCACCGATCGTGCCTCAGCTTCCTGAGTAGCTGGGACTACTTTTTTTTTTTTTTTTTTTTTTGAGACAGAGTCTCACTATGTTGCCCTTGGTAGAATGCCATGGAGTCACAGCTCACAGCAGCCTCAAACTCTTGGGCTTAAGTGATTCTCTTGCGTCAGCCTCCCAAGTAGCTGGGACTATATGTGCCCACCACGATGCCCAGCTATTTTTTGTTGTTGTCATTTGGCAGGCCCGGGCCAGGTTCGAACCTGCCAGCCCCTAACCTGTGGCTGGCACTCTAGCCACTGAGCTACAGGCGCCGAGCCCCATTTTTCTATTTTCATTAGACACAGGGTCTCACTCTTGCTCAGGCTGGTCTCAAACTCCTGACTTAAGCAATCCTCCCACCTTGGGCTCCTTAGAGTGCTATCCTTTCTTTGTGTTACCATTGACACCCATGTCTTTAAGGCATATGGTCCCCTGCCTCAAGCCTGACTTACTGAAGTAAAAATCTTGCTTCCACTCTCTAGTCTGTCCAGTACTTCACCATGACAGACTAACTTCCCCAAACCCTATTCTTCCTCCAAGAACCTATAATTTTTCTCCTTGCTAAATCAGATGTGCAGGCAGTAGCCTGGTACAAGGCCTTTCATCCTGTGGATTCAAATACCTTTTGAAGTTCATCCCTTGTCACTCGTCTACTTTCATTGACCTCTACTAAATGTTAAGGAGGTGCTGTGCTTGTTTCTGACCCTGTCTGGCCATGGCCTTCATCTCTTCTCCTCTCTACCTGCCTCCTGCTACTATTTCAAGGCCCTCATCAAATGGTGCTGCCTGCTGGTCACTACAGCCCACAATTCATTTACTCCAGCATTTGACTTCTGAAAAATTTCAAACTGCATTGAAGTTGAAGGAGCAGCATGATAAATACCTGGATGCCCTTAATCTAGACTTAGCAACTGACATGTCACATTTGCTTTCTCTTTCAACATTTCTACATTTTTTTCCATTTAAGATGCAGATAGATATCATAATGCTACATCTCTAATTACTTTACATATATTCCCTAAGAACCCTGAAATTCTCCTATGTAACCACAATGCTGTCAGCACACCCAGTTGACTTTACCTTTGATACAATATTACCTACTATACAGTACATATTCAAATTTCTTCTATTAATATTCTTTATAGCTATTTGCCAATTGCCTCAATACAGAATTCAATCAAGGATCTCAAAGTATACTTGTGTCATGCCTTCTAGATTCATTTTAGCCTACAACATTCTTGTTCTCTCATAACACTGATTTTTTTTTTTTTTTTTGAGACGGAGTCTCACTATGTGGCCCTTGGTAGAGTGCTGAGGCATCACAGCTCACAGCAACCTCACACTCTTGGGCTTTAATGATTATTTTGCCTCAGCCTCCCAAGTAGCTGGGACTATAGGGCACCCACCAGGGTGCCCAGTGATTTTTTATTGTTGTTGTTGTTGCAGTTGTCATTGTTGTTTAGCTGGCCTGGGCCGGGTTCAAACCCGTCAGCCTCAGTGTATGTGGCCAGCCCTGAACCAACATCGATATTTTTGACAAGTCCAGGCTAGCTGTCCTGTTGAATGGCCTGCAGTCTGGATGTGCGCTATCCCCTCATGATTAGAGCCAGGTGGTTGATTAAAAACTCTTAAAGCCATCACACCAAGTGATGCTGTGTCCATAGCTTGCCCCATTCTGGTGCTGGCAGGTCTGACTATGTACGTAAACTGGTGTTCCTGAGATTTCCTCATGGTAAAACTATTTTCTCATTTGAGTTAATGAGAAATCTGTGGGGTGGTGTTTTGAGACTGTATGAATATTATGTTCTCCAACAAATCTTTATCTAATAGTTTTACTCACCACTCATGATCCTTGCCTGAACCACTTATACCACTGGTGTCTGCAAAATAGCAGTTAACTAATTCTGTTGCTCCTTCTATATCTATTAGCAGGCCATCTTTTATAAAGAAAGGAATCTCATCCCTTTTCTGGAGTAATGCTATGACCTTTATTTTTTTTCTCCCAAAGTTATGTATTATAATCCAAGATCCCTTTTTTGGTAAATGTTAAAAATGTCTCAGGTTGGCTAGTGGGAGCTCCTACAAGCTAGCTCCTGTGTCCTTTTAACGTGCCACCATCTGTCTTTGATCACATCCTACTTTCTGGCATTAAAAAAATAGCCTAGGCTCACCCTGTATGTTCCCTATGCCAGACCTGGAATCAAACATTTCTCTAAGGAGCTCTGCTCCTTGTAGCAGGAAATGTATTAAGAGATAAGATCTGGCTGCTAGGTGCTCATTGCCACTGAGCTGTCCCTTTCAGGTCCTTTCAATGGACAGAACTAGGAAATATTTATTATAAAATTCTGAGATCACACATCTCCAATTTGAACCCAACATGACAGGGTTCCTCCTCATCTCCCAATTCCATATTTCATCTTTCTTTTCCCATGCTGAGAACCCTGCTCCCAAGCAGTGCCAACATTATTTACACAAGATGGGTTATGGAGTTACTACATCAATATCACTAGCAAAATATAAATCTATTAGATCAAGGTTTCTTTGTAGTTCATTTTTTTTTTTTCCCCCCTAAGACCAGAGTCTTACTTTGCCACCCTTGGTAGAGTGCTGTAGCATCACAGCTCACAGCAACCTCAATCTCTTGGGCTTTAAGTGATTCTCCCAAGTAGCTGGGATTACAGGCTCCTGCCACAACGCCTGGCTATTTTGTTGTTGTTGTTTAGCAGTCCTAACCACTGAGCTACAGGCGCTGAGCCTCATTTGGTTCTTTAAACTATGTTCCAGCAATTAGTCCCATGTAAGTTACTCTGGTTTAGTAATTCTTTCTTATGTTACCAATTTAAAATATATTTAGTTTTTTCTTTCTTGTATTGAATTTTAGTTGGCTTTCTACAGGTTTACTTAATTTTATTTTTTGAATACGTTAAACATTTATAGTTGAAAACTCAAAACAAAATTTGCAAAGTACATTCAGAAGTGCCCTCATTCTTTCTCCCCACTTTTCCCCCAAGGACCTGATTTCAATCATTTTGGGTTTCCTTTCTGTGTTTCCTCTTGTGAAACTTAGCAAATACATCTAAATGTTCTCATTTTCCTTTTCTGTGTACCCAACAGGTGGTACACCTTTTGCATTTCAGTTTTTTCACCTACAGTATCCATGAAGTAACTCAGAACTCCTCCACCTTCCTCTACCCTTTCCTTACAACAAGGTACCCATCTGATACATGTTCTTACCTCTGCACTGCTCCCTGTCACCTGCCTTGTGGGTCCTGCCTTTCTGCTAGGGGGCAAACTGCAGGGCATGAATGTCCCTCTCTGCCCCTGTGCAGCAGAAGGCACAGGTGGGTGCTGGGCAGACAGAGGGCATGTGCTCTGCTCATCCCAGCCTGGAGGATTGGGACAGAGCAAGAGAATGTCTGGTGGCTTTCCATATATCCCCTTTCTTAGGCTTGAGAGTGTATGCTTAGTTATATATATAACTAAACATACATATATATATACATATATATACATATGTGTAAATATATATATATATATTTTTTTAATTTCATCACTAAGCAGTTTTACATTTAAAGATACAGATTTCTGTTTCTGTTTTTTTTTTTTTTAAACAGAAACTTTCAAGTTCTGGCAGAAGTTCTGGCACATTGGGCTTCTGGTCTTACCTGGTGATGATTGGCTGAAACTGGGTGGTGTCAGCCCCTACAGATGTGGCACAAGTCTCACCTTTGCCCAGTTGCCACTGCCCATAGCTCATATTCCTGGCTCTTCACTCAGACCCCTAAAAAGTATAGGAGTTTAACTTAGAGTGGTTGGGCAGGATTGGCTTTTGGAGTTCAAAGAAATGACAATAAGTGTCAGTGGGAAGTTCCTGTCCCTCATCCTCACCCCAGCCCAGCCATGTCAATGAGGATAAGGCCTACCCAAGTCCTGAGGGAGTAACAACCACATTCTTGCTACCTGCTAGGCACCATGCCGAGCAGTATGACATAATGTTGTCTCATTTAATCATCATAAAACCTGGTGAGGCAGGCGACATAGCCCACTTTGAGATGAGTGAACAGGGAGGTAAAATAAAGGAAGTTAAGGTGCATGAAGCAGATGTGACTTCAAAGTCTGTACTCCTAAACAAAAAATCATATGACTGTGGCTGTATGTAGATGTACCTGGTCTCTTTTTTACACATATACACATGCATACACTATAGATATATATGTATGACAGATACATCATGTATGCACACATATGAACATAGATAACTTGACATAGATATGATACACACATACTATGTATTATATGAATATATAATACGCATATACATGCATATATGACAGAGAAAGATAAAAAGATATATACTATACAGACATGGATGGAGCTGGAACATATTCTTCTTAGTAAAGTATCTCAAGAATGGAAGAAAAAGTATCCAATGTACTCAGCCCTACTATGAAACTAATTTATGGCTTTCATATGAAAGCTATAACCCACTTATAACCTAGGAATATGGGGAAGGGGCAGAGGGTGGGAGGGGGAGGATGGGTGGAGGGAGAGTGATTGGTGGGATTACACCTGCGGTGCATCTTCCAAGGGTACATGTGAAACTTAGTAAATGTAGAATATAAATGTCTTAATACAATAACTAAGAAAATGCCAGGAAGGCTATGTTAACCAGTGTGATGAAAATATGTCAAAGGGTCTATAAAACCAGTGTATGGTGCCCCATGATCGCATTAATGTATACAGCTATGATTTAATAATAATAATAATAAAAGATATATACTATATAGGCTGAGCTAGGTCTTTTTTTTTTAAATTTTTAAATTTTGTTGTTGGCTTGGCACCCATAGTTCAGTAATTAGGGCGCCAGCCACATACACTGAGGCAGGCGTGTTTGAACACGGCCTGGGCCTGCTAAACAACAATGACAACTGCAACAATAACAACACAACAACAACAACAACAACAAAATACCCAGGTGTTGTGGCGGGCGCCTGTAGTCCCAGCTACTTGGGAGACTGAGGCAAAAGAATCACTTAAGCCCAAGAGTTGGAGGTTGCTGTGAGTTGTGATACCACAGCACTCTACCAAAGGCAACATAGTGAGACTCTGTCTCAAAAAAAAAAAAAAAAAAAAAAATTTTTTTTTTTTTTTTTTTTTTTTTTTTTGTTTTTGTGGTGGTTGGTTGGCCCCCCGGGTTTTTAATTATCCCACCACCCCCCCACCCCCACACCCCCCCAACAAAAAAAAAAAAAAAAAAAAAAAAAAAAATTTTTTTTTTTTTTATTTTTTTTGAGACAGAGTCTCACTATGTTGCCTTTGGTAGAGTGCTGTGGTATCACAACTCACAGCAACCT
>CAUYPK010022546.1:0-12668 GCA_963574355.1 Loris lydekkerianus
TATAATTTTCGTTTCTTGTTGGGTCTTTTCCTGTTTTGGGGATCTGGGTGATGTTTGCTTCATGAAATGTGTTGGGTAGTCTTCCTTCTTTTTCTACCTTTTGGAACAGGTTGAGTATTATAGGTACTAATTCCTCTTTGACGGTTTGTGTAGACTTCTGACGTGAAACCATCTGGTCCTGGGCTTTTCTTCTTGGGAAGGTTTTCTTTTGTTGATGCTATTTCAGAATTAGATATGGGCCTGTTCAACATGTCCACTTGATTCTGGCTAAGTACTTGAAGGTAATGTGCTTCTAAGTATTGGTCAATTTCTTTCAGATTTTCATATTTCTGACAGTAAAGTTTCTTGTAATATTTGTTAAGGATTTTTTGAATTTCTGAGGGGTCTGTTGTTATTTCACCTTTACCATTTCTGATTGATGAAAGTAGAGATTTTACTCTCTTTTATCTGGTTAGATTGGCCAAAGGTTTTTCTATTTTATTGATCTTTTAAAAAAACCAACTTTTGGATTTATTGATCTGTTATATAATTCTTTTGTTTTCAATTTAATTTAATTCTGCTCTGATTTTGGTTATTTCTTTTCTTCTGCTGGGTTTGGGGTTGAAATGTTCTTCAGTGTTTTATTTTGAAACATTTCAAGCCTCCTGATTAGTTGCAAGAATAGTCTGATGCACACCCATGTGCCCTTCACCTGGAATAGTGTCCTGCCCTGTTTCTGTCTCTCCATCCATATGTGAGTTGGAGATGTTATCATGTTGCCCCTAAATATTTCAGCATGAACTGAAGAACAGTCATGTTCTCCTATGTAAACAGTGAACTAACCACACTCAGGTAATTAAACATTGATGCATGATTTTATCTAACAGAGTTCATGTCCAGATTTCTCCATTTACACTGTGCTTTTCCTCCCAATATGAGACCTAATCAAGGATCCCACATCACATGTAGTTATCATGTCACCATATTCAGTCTCCTAAATCTAAGCAGTTCCTAGCCTTTGTGGGTTTCCCCCCCCCAACCCCATCTTATGGTACTGATAGTTTTGCACAATCTGGCCCAGTTGTTTGGTAGACTATCTTGCAATTTGGATTATATCTCATGGGTAGATTTATGATACAGATTTTGGGAAGATGTATTATGTGAACTAACATATTCACAGAGTCCAGGGATTGGGGATTAGGACATGCACATCCCCCTCACCTCCTGGTCTGTGGGAAATTTTTGTTCCATGAAACTCGTCCATGGTGCCAAAAAGGTTGAGGACTACTGCTCTAAGAGATGAGGCTTCTGTGGACCAGAGGTCTGGAGACAAGGCTTTGCCCGTTCCTAGAGAGATTCTTAGCGCTACTCAGCATCCCACTACCAAAGGGCATTAGTGACCTTTGCTTGTCAGTGATGCTCAAATATGTGACCACTGTTCACTTCACTTTTGACATTTAACAAATACATCCTACAGAAATCCATTTTAGTAAATGCTGAACCATACCGACTGCAGAAAGTACACAGAGCCATCTTTCTCTACAGACCAGAAAGACAGTGAAATAAAACGGGGGTGGACATGGTGATCAGAATGGCTTCCAAGATGGCACATGAGGAACTGCAAATAGCTTTGATGTTCAGGAATCAGGTTTCCAGCACCTGAAGGGCCATTCACTTGACTGATGTTTATGAGGTACAGTCATCGGAAATACAACCCAATTCCAAAGCAGAGCCCAATACACAGACAGTAATAATCTGTGTGAATGCTGCCTGGGGCAGCAGTCATGTCTTCATTTAGTATCTAACCCAATATCCTTGGTATCATGGCATATAACTGGTACAAAGTCTTGGTGAATTCATAGGTAAGTAGTAGTTGATAAATAGTTTATATGAATAAAGAAGTGTGGGCTATACCTGCTAGTATGGGTTGCCCTTTAGTAAAGAAGCATTTAAATTATGAAAGTAAGACAAACCATTACAAATTATCACAATATGGAGGATTTCACCTCCAATGTCCTCCAATCCCATTCTTCAGTCCTCTACAATTTGCTGTATATTCTTTTAAACATAGAAGACATGCATATATATTTTCAATCTTTATTTTTCTTTATCAGTAACTCATTAAAATTTGGGCTGGCCTTTTTTTCATAAAGGTCTTTGGTCAGCTGGTATATTTTATTTTATGATAGAAGTTCTTATTTCTTAAAGGTCAAATATTTTTAGCAAACATGTATTTTGTGTCATACTATTAAGATGTTTTATCTATGTTTATGACTAATTTTTATCATTAAGTGACTTAAACAGCATTGTTGTCTCTTATTAGAAATAAAAGAGAAAGAAGGTAATTTTGTATTTGATTGAGTCTGACGCTGATGATGGGATGTGAACATAAAGAATCTAGAGAAGCGTTTACTCAATGCTATGGTTTGAATGTATGTCCCCCTTCAGAACTCAAGTTGAGATTTAATTGCCATTATAACAGTACATGCCTTAAGAGACAGGACCCTTCAGAGATGATTAGACCATGTGGGTTCCACTCTAACAGTAGGATTGGTGATCTTCTAAGAGGGTAAGTGTGGCCCTCCCTTCCCCCTCCACCTTCTGTCCCTCAACCTGGAACTTCCCAGCCTGAAAAATGGTGGCTGTTTGTTATAAATTACCCAGTCTTGGGTATTCTGCTATAGCAGCAAAACAGAACAAGATGCTCGATTTGAGTATTTTGTCTCTTTACCATGTGCCTGTTTGCCTATAGGCTAAGCTCCAATTGACAGCTTCTAAATTGACTCCTTGTGACCCCCACCTCCTGGTGTTCTCCCCTGGGTGATCCCCTCCCTTAAGTGAGGATGGAACCTAGTGACTCAGTTCTAACAAACAGAATATGGGAAGTTGAGTCCAATAGCAGGTACAGAAGGCTCTCAGCTGTCTCTCTCACTCCCTCGGGTTCTGTTCACTTGCTCACATGATGAATAAGCCCAGGGTGCCAGGTGTGACTCTCCTAAGGAAAGATACCTCCTCTGCCCCCCTGACAAGGGACTGAGGCTCTCAGCCAATAGATATTAGAAACAGAACTGGAGGTGACCACAGCCCTGACTGACAACTTGGTTGCAGCTCTGTGAGGAGCCCAAGGTCAGACCAGAGTCATTGCTGGGTTTTTGACCCACAGAAACTATGAGATGATGAACACTATTGTTTTAATCCACTCAATTTTGAAGAGCTTGGTTTTACAGCAATAGATAAGTAAATAGGGGGTAATCGTTGACGGATCACATATTCTACAATATGTAGACCTATCTTCATGTGTGCTTTCTTTAAATAACACAGGTTTTTTTCTTGTCTTAAAAAAGAGGTCTTATTTGGGGTCTAATGATAATTTTAATATATGGAAAATAGTACCAATGTAAAAGTATTTCTTTGTGCTTCCCTGGCTTTCTTGTGGAATATACATACAGTTAGCCGTGAGAAGACAGGACTTGATTTGCCTTTATAATTCTGAAAACTTCTAGTTCTGGCTAATGTGGTCAGAGTCCACATGACCTTAGTACTTAGTAGGGTGGAGGGAAGGCTCTCTGCACACTGGCTTTAAAAATAGGAGTTGCAACAAATAACCCTAGCACAAGTCATTTAAATGACCCTAAGCTACACATGATTGATAGTGGAACATTTGTGAGTTTGAATTTGGTAGAGGGAGGATCTGATATTCTGCATTCTAGAGAAAGAGGCAGAGGAAGGGAGAGTCAATGAAAGGAAATGATCCCTACAGAAAACTAATTTCTCTTCAAAATTGTCTCAGCCTTGGCCTGCTGGGTCTGGCAGGGCCATTGTGTAGGGGGCATCTGTGTGTCTGGATGAAATGACTTTTCATCTTGTACTGGGGTCATGAACTTAGGACGCCTAGAATCCCCTGAGCACTGCTAAATGAACCTTTCCTTTGAAACATCCAATTGCTACCTACAGCAAAATTCTAATTACCAAGAAAAGGCTCAATAGTTTGAGATTGTTCCAAAAAGCTTAAGTGAGTTGCTCTTTATGGTACTAACTGCCTTGTAAATTGCAAAATGTCCTGCAGACCCCATGAGGACTCCACAGCAAATATTATGAAAAACCTGAGCATCGTGTCCAAAGCTCACAGAGGGATACGACCAAATATCAATTTAATTATAACTTTATTACTTACTATTCAATTTGGTTCCTACAGAGTGTATGTTCCTTCAGGGAATACAAAAAATTATGTTCTAATTAAAGTATAATTATCCATCCAGTACAGAAGAGTAAGGGTCACATTTCCTTTGCTTCCTCATCACATCTAAGATATGAAGATACCTGCACACCTAGGCCCGGGCACCTCACACACCCCACATCGTATTTAGATGGAAATAGAAGGCTTTAACAAACACTTCTATTTCAAGTTAAAGAAAATAAAACATAAAAAGATGCAGAGTGAAGGAAATAGGGTAAGTTTTATGGTGACCTCAAATCTTTTGCATTTTTCATGAGACACACATATTTAGGTTTATCATATTGTGTTTGTTTACTTGGTACAATTCTGCAGTCACCTACATAATGCAGCTGTTAAGATCTAGAGTTGATTAGTAACACCCACAAGAAGCAAGAAACTCTTGCTTCTACCTTTTTGTCTCTTGTCTCATCTTCTTTGATGTCTATAGGCATCTCCCAGACCCTGTTCTCCCCAGGCTTCACTCCACTCACCCCTTCCCCGGCCAATCCTTTGACATATTCTCATTTTTATCTTATGAGTGGTGTCTCTGTTTGCTGCATTTTTTTTGTTTGTTTCTGTGTTTTCATTTGGTATTTGATGTCTTTTAAGCAGGTGGAATGATTTACTGCAGACAGGATTTTTGGTGTCAAGTGTGTGGCAGGTGTCACGGCCCATGCATGCAGTTTGTGCCTGAGGAAGCAGCAACTTCCCTGCACAGTTACATCTTCACTGGTTGGATATAAATTTCTATGCAATTATTTTTTTGAGACAGAGTCTCACTCTGTGCCCTGAGTAGAGCGCCATGGTATCATCATAGCTCACAGCAACCTCAAACTCCTGGGCTCACGAGATCCTCTTGGCTCAGCCTCCCAAGTAGCTGGTACTATAGGCACCTGCCACAACAACTAGCTAGTTTTTCTATTTTTAGCAGAGACAGGGTCTTGCTCTTGCTAAGGCTGGTCTCAAACTCCTGAGTTCAAGGGATCCACCCACCCCAGCCCTTCAGGGTGCTAGGATTACAGGCGTGAGCCACCTTGTCTTTTGCGATTTATCACCAACTGCATGGAGGTTAAAGTGGGAAAAACCAGGATACAACCATGTGAAAGAGAAAAGGCCTGTAAAGTGGCCAGGTTTCCTGCAAGATCTGTGTTTGCTTAGGAAAGTGTGAAAATGCAAAGGACCCCTGCCATGTCCTCCTTCAAATATGTTAGTGAGAGTGAGGCATTTACAAATATGTCTGCCATTTCCCTCATTTCTCACCTGGTTGCCATGCCCAGCAATGTTCAACATGCTTGTTCCTCTCCTATGGTCAAGAATTTGAAGACACACAGACTACAGCCAATTGAAATATCTTCCAGGGGCTGGATTTGGGAAAAGAGTAGCTTTGCAGATCTTAAACAATGTCAAGGGCGCTCAGACTCCATGTGATGAGAGCATAAATAGTGGAGTTAAAGGAGGAAGGCAGGGATGAACCATAGAAATGCTCTCAGGTGGATTCCCTCCCTCCCTGCCTGTATTAGGTTTCTGAACTTTTCCTCCAAGCAGGGCAGCACAGAAGGCCTTGATTAAAACAGAGAAGAAGTGAAAAAGAAGGGAAGTGTGCTATAGGGGTGCCAGTCTGCAACGTGCTAGGACTCTCAGAGAGAGAAAATGGAATATTGGTAGGAGAAGCAATGCTAAATAAATCGTAGGTCTAATTTTAAAAAAGTTATGATCTAAAGGCCAAAGTTATGATCTAAAAATATACTAAATTCTAGACAAAATGAATAGGTTATAAATGAACACAGAAAATTTCTAATGGATTTTTTTTTAGGAAAAAAAAGAAAAAATACATAAACAGAAAAAATGTTCATAGAGAAAAAGATACTAAGTTTTTCTTGGAATTTTCTGTTATAAAAGTACTTTCAGGGGCAGCACATGTGGCTCAAAGGAGTAGGGCACCAACCCCATATACCAGAGGTGGCGGGTTCAGACTTGGCCTTGGCCAAAAACTACAAAACAAACAAACAACAGCAACAACAAAAACATTCTAGATGACAAAATACTTTCCAAAAAAAAAAAAAAGAAAGAAAGAAAAAGGAACAAAACATAGAAATAGAACAAGAAGAAGAAAATGGGTATAAGAAGATACCTAAATTATATAAGTTCCATTAATTATATTCCTCAATAATATTTTCTCCTTGGTATTCTGCTGGTCAACAAATAACGCTAATAGAGAAATCATGAATGTTGAAGATGAAGTAAAGCAAAATGATAACAAGCAAGAATAGCAACAGATACTGTTCCATTTTTTCCATTTTTAATAGAAAAGCCTATTGATCCACAGCAATCAAAATAGCTTCTCATGTATAAGCATGAACCAGGAACCATCAGACATTTAAGGGAAGAAAAAGACTCTAATGAATTTTAATAAACCAAACCAAACTTTTTCAAGAGGAGATAATCTAGGAAAGGGAAGAATATTTAACTACTTTGAATTAGCATCTTCAGAGGGATTTGGGAACTGTACTTTTATTATTAAAATAAAAAAGTTGCCATGAAAATAAAAACAATAGGAGAATAATCAGGTATTTTTGGAAATAAAAGTGTTGCCAGACTGAACATGTTTGTAAAGGGGCTGATGATTAAGAGGAAATAGCCAGAGATAGAATCAATGCTTGGGAAGACATTGAGAAACTCTTCAAAGGTGTTGAAGGATGAGACAGTAAAAGGGAGATCTTCATCCAATAATCTCAGTGTTCATGTAATATGATTTCTAGAGGGAGAAAACATCAAAAAAGAGACCAGTAAGGGTAGTAACTGTGGTTAAATTTAATAAAGTAAAACATTCGCATGTTCATATTGAAACGACTCAAAGTTCAATTCATTGAGTACTGAAAGAGATCAACTATGGAAATGGAACAAATCCTCACTTAGACATTCCTACTTTATTTTCTTTTTCTTTTTTTTTTATTTCAGGATATTATATCCTAATACAATTTTAAACTCAAATTGTAAAGCTCACATTGGCAAGGGTGAAAAATAGCAGACACACAAGGAATCACTTGGATTACATAAGATTTTTATTCAGTAAAAATAGATTCCAAATAATACAAAGCCCACAATGATTATTCAAAGGTGGGAAGGAAAGTTATTTTCACTCTAGAGTTCAATGCCAAACTATTCACAAAGCTAATATTAAACCAAAGATGTCGGGCGGCACCTGTGGCTCAAAGGAGTGGGGCGCTGGCCCCATATACCCGAGGTGGCGGGTTCAAACCTGGCCCTGGCCAAAAACTGCAAAGAAATAAAAAAAAAAGAAAGAAAGAAAAAAAGAAAGCAAAGATGTTTTCTGATACATAAAAAGTAACTGTTTACCTGTGAACCCTGTACGAATTATGAACTGTTGAGAGAACATTAAAATTTAAAAAGAGAGAATATAAACAATATGAAAGTATAAGATAGAAGATCAAGTAAAGAAAGGAATAAAAAAACCTAGAAAGAATTTTGTGGAAGGATTAGTTTCTCTTAGGAAACAGACAAAAGATCATTTTTGCTTCCCTGTCCCTCTAAACATACTTTGTAGTTTTACATAAATATTTATACAGTGATAATGCTGTCACTGCCATTTTTGGTTTTTCTGTCTTATAACCAATCTTTAAAGAAATAACACAATCTTTATAACACAAATCTTTAAAGAAATAAGTACAACAGGTCCTCAAATAACATCATTCTGTTGTAAGACGGGTGAGGGAAAAATCAATTTCTGGCCAGTCCATGGTCTGTGTAGAGTTTGTGCCTTGTCCTCAGGTCTGCCTGGGTTTTCTCTGGGCACCGTGGTTCCCTTCCACATCCGGAGGCTGTGCGTGTTAGGTGAATTGGCGAGTCTGTACTGCCCCAGTGGGAGGGTGAGTGTGTGTGTGTGTGCTCATGTGTGCGTGAGTGCCCTGCGATGAGATGGTGTCCCATCCAGGGTGATTGCTGCCTGAAGCCCTGAGCTGCTAGGGCAGGCGACAGCCACTTGTGACGCTGAACTGGAATAAGTGAGTAAACAAGCATCTTACTTGTTTTTATATTAATCTCTCTTAAGTATATGTATAGCTCATGTGTGTTTCAGTGTTTAATATTAGGAGAGTTCCGATGTTTATTTAGAAGTTTGGTGATGTTTTTGTGACTAGAAATACATGGTAGAAACTTAACTCTTGTTTATCAGTCAGGCTATGGGAAAACTGGCTGCATCAGGCGGTGTTTCTCTTTAACATTGCAGTTTCCGAGAACTTATTGATGACGTTAAGTGAGAACTTACTGTGTAGTTTACATATGAGAATGTATAGTTAGAAATCTTAAGACACAGTAAACAATAAAACCAACAAAAAGTGGGATGGTAGGAGAGAGATGAAAAAAGAAAAAAATCAAATATGCTAGAGGAAAATGATTTAAGTGCATTATAAAGCGAATAAATCAGAAATATGTATATACTCACTATAGATGCATACACATCTATCTATATATTTAATTTTTCAATGAAATTTTAATAAACACATCACCATATATTGTTGACATGACTTCTTCCTGTTGATGTTGACCTTGATCACATGGCTGAGGCAGTGTTTGTGAGGCTTCTCCACTATAATTTACTCTTTTTCCACATTTTCCATACTGTGCTCTTTGGAGGATGTGACTGCTGCCTATGCTAAAGTATAGCCTAATGCTTCACCTCCTTGAGGGCGGCTAATCCATATAAGTTATTTGAAATTCTTTTGAATGACATATTGGTCTATTCTCCATTTATTTACTATCCCATTATTCATGTTACAGTAGACTTGTGGATATTTATTTTACACTTTGAGTTATAACCCAACATCTTTATACTTATTTTTGCACAGACTGTTCCAGTTTGAGCCATTGGGAGCTCTTTGGGTTGATTCTAATATTTCATTAATATACTCCCATTATTTTGTTTTGATTTTGAGAACTTTCCACTTTCGGCACTACGAGACACTCCAGGCTCATTGTGCACATTTCCTGCCCCAGTCCTAGAATCAGCCATTTCTCCAAGGAGCCCTGGTTCCTTTTACTGAGAATGGTGTTAGAAACCAAGGTCTTGGCCCTCTGTGTGTTCAGTGGTGCTGGTGTTTGTTGCTTCTAGGACCCCTCAGCTGACAGAGCGAGGAAATATATGTGTTTGTATTAACTAGTCTATCTACAAACATCTATGAATGTTTCAACTTGTAACCATCTGTATTTGTGTTAGGCAGAACATGCATTCACACTGATGTCCACAGTCTAATCCATTATCAATGCAACATCATTCTAGCCTCCTTCTCTTACTTATCTGAACCTCAAACAGTAAGCAAACTGGTTCCTACCCTCGTCCACTCATTTCCCTCATTGTCCAGTTCCAGTGCACATGTATAGGGGCGTTAGCATCATTCATCTGCACCCCAGTGGCAAACAACGTCACCAAACAGTGTTAGATACAGTTTCTTTCGCCTTCAGTCTTACAGACACAATTTCTTTCCAAAGTCACTTAGGTCAACACCTTTCTCCCTGTCCCCTTCAGTGCGGTTTCCTTATACCTTGTGATGTATTTATTTTGTCATGTTCTGCATTTTACCCCAGTATCAAATTAAATACTATTTTAAATTCATAAATCCATTCCTAAGAATAACTAAAAATAAGGATACTATTACTATAATAAAAACAGTAAAAATTGGGGGTATCTGGAAGAAAGGAGAGGAAGAAATAGTAAGCAATCTAAATTTTTTAGTTTTTATTATTTCTTTTACATTTTCTCTTTTTATTGCTTATTCATTGTATATATTCGAAAGAGGCAATACAAAAAGAGTATTTTGATAAACACTATTCCTTACCACTCAGATTTTTAAATTGATATGCTTTTTTCAAAACTTTCCAGAAAATAGTAAACATATATAAAAGGAAGCCCCCATCTACCCATCACCCAGCTTCCACAATTATTGATTTAAGGCCAATCTTACTTTATCTCCCACCCACTACTATTTTGAGGCAATTTCCAAACATCATGTTATTTCAGCTGTAAATATTTCATAACATGGCTCTAAAGGATAAGGGCTATAGTGAAAAACATAGTCACAATAATATGATCACAACGAAAAGTGAGAAATGACTCATTTATATGATTAGAATCCTGTTAGTGTTCACGTTTCCTATTTACTCATAAACATCGTATTGTCTGCATTTTTCTCTTTGTACCTGCGGCAGGACCCAAATAGAGTGCACCCAGGGGTCTTGTGAGGATGTCTCTTCCACTTTTTTAACCTTCACCGCTTTCTTATTTTCTCTCCCTTCTAATTTGTTTGTTGAGCATGTCTGATCGTTTCCCACATTTTGGATTCCAGTTCTTGTCTTTGAGTGGGTGTTAAATTTATTTATTTTTTAAATTTTTATTAAATCATAGCTGTGCACATTGATATGATCATGGGGCATCATACACTAGCTTCATAAACCGTTTGACACATTTTCATCACACTGGTTGACATAGCCTTCCTGGTGTTTTTTTTTAGTTATTGTGCTAAGACATTTACATTCTACATTTACTAAGTTTCACATATATCCTTGTAAGATGCACCTTGTAAGATGTCCCCCTACCTCTACTTAAATGTAATATGTTCTCAAGTCTCCTCTACTTGTAAATTGTGCTCAGGTCTAGAGACTTAGTGAGACCTGGATTGTTTGTTTTGGAAGATGGCTTTGGGGTTGGTGCTGCATTTTTCTGCTGGGGGCACATAACTCTCTGTCACTTTTGTGCTGTTGGCTGCCCTGATGTTTAATGTTTGAATCCATTAGTTACTAGGGGCTACACAATAGTCCCATTCTCCTTCTATCTTCCTTCACCACTCATCTGCTGGATGCGTGTATTAGGGAAACCCTGCCTCATCTACTCTTTGGATAAACAATAAACTGGTAGACTCTATGTAGGAAATGCGGGATAGATAATTTCCCCTTTTATTTGCTCATTTTCAAAATCATGACCTGTACGTCATATGTCATATCCTTCGTAACAGTCTTTAGGTTCTGTGTAGCGTGCAAACAAGATATAATGGAATGTTTATCTTGTATCAATATTTCATTAGTTATAAGGGTCATCACCAGAAAATTAAAAACAAAAAATATTGACAGTGATTGCCTTTTGGGAGAGAGGCTGTGGATGGTAGGAAAGAGGCTTTTCCTTTTCATTCTGGGTCCTTTCCTATAGTGTATGTCTTTAAAAACTTTATGCAGATTTTACTACTACCAATATTATTATTAATGACAATAAGAAGTTTATTAGGAATTTTTAATGATGTGGAAAAATTCTCATATAATACTATTTAAATGAAAAGAAAAACTATTCTAACTGCATTAAAGTAGCTAGTGAACCCAGCTCAATGAAGAAAAAAAGGCAGCTGGAAGGTAATGATAATAGTAATAATAATGACAGCCACAAGCTTTAAACACAGCATTGAATTCAGGACTTACAATAGCTCTGTAAATGCAATGGCTTAGTATTATTAAAACATTCTCGGGAGTTTAATAGTTTGCTCACTATCACCTGGTCTGGCACAATGTTTAACAGGTCAGTTCTTACTGTATACACAAAGAGTGGGCCACAGCCCCTCGGTGTGGGCATCACCTGGGAGCCTGTCAGACATGCAGGACCTTGGCCTTGCCTGAGATGTACTGGCTTGGAATCTGATTTTAACAGGAGCCCTGGGTGATTCATAAGCACATCAAAGTTGGAGGAGTCCTTCTTTCTATTTATTTATTGGTGAGTAGGGGTGAGGACTGGAAGGTGGGGCCAGAGTTGTCTCCTTCTCTCTCTTTCTCCCTCTCATCTAGTGTCGCCTTCCCTCTGTCTCTGTCCACCCAGCGTTCAAGCTATGGGTTGTCTCAGAAGCATAGTCCTTTTACAGTTGGTTTCTTGGAAGCGGGATCTAAATAGGGTCCTTTGCGGTTTCCTCCATCAGTTTTTCTTTCCTTTTTGTATCTTTCAAAATGTAGTTGTAGAAGAAACTGGATTGTTTGCTGATTGTCCTGGGTGTCATTTAATATGCTCTTCTGTCCTCTGTATTTCCTGAAATTAGGTAATTGAGTATCAAGGCTGGAGTAGGGTTAGATTTTCTCGGAAAGAGTGTTTCCTCTCTCTCCCTCTCTCTCTCCCTCTCTCTCTCCCTGTCTCTCTCCCTCTCTCCCTTTCTCTCCCTGTCTCTCTCCCTCTCTCCCTCTCTCTCACTCTCTCTCTCTTTCTTTCTCCCTCTCCCTCTTTCTCTCTTTTTCTCCCTCTCTCTCTCTCTCCCTCTCTCTCCCTCTCTCTCCCTCCCTCCCTCTCCCTCTCTGTCCCTCTCTCTCTCCCTCCCTCTCCCTCTTTCTCTCTTTTTCTCCCTCTCTCTCCCTTTCTCCCTCTCTGTCCCTCTCTCTCTCCCTCCCTCTCCCTCTTTCTCTCTTTTTCTCCCTCTCTCTCCCTTTCTCCCTC
>CAUYPK010022550.1:0-37518 GCA_963574355.1 Loris lydekkerianus
CGGCCGCACATCTCACAAATCACCGTCCGAAAATTAAAGGAATTGAATGTCGAAGTTCTTCCCCACCCACCATACTCCCCAGACCTCTCGCCAACCGACTACCATCTTTTCAAGCACTTTGATAACTTTCTCACCTGTAGAACCTTTGCCAATCAGGACCTAGCAAAAACGGCCTTCGTTGACTTCATTGAATCCCGAGCACCCAATTTTTATGCCAATGGAATTAATCAACTTGTGTTACGTTGGCAAAAGTGCACTGATTCAAATGGCACTTATTTCGATTAAATTGAATAAATATTCACTGAGATATTACAGTTTAAAGTAGAGTCATAAAAACGGACAAAACTTTTGAAATGACCTAAATAGAAAGATCTGAAATATTTCCACTGATAAAATAACTGAAAGAGAGACAACAGTATCTTTTCTTTCTATGAAAGCCTGTTGACTCTAGGACACCAGGCACAACTTTAAACAAAAAGGTGTTCACATGTCTTCAAATGCTTTTATAGATTCTAGACAAAGTCAGATTTAAAACATCTGTAAGATCCTAATTTTAGGGAAATTTTTCATAAGCAGTGACTTTAAAATAGAATAATAATGATGATAATAATGACAGTGTGGCTTTTGCAGTTACTTCTGGTAAATAAATATTTATTTAGAGCTTAGCAAGTCCCAGAACTGGGCAAAGAATGTTGTGTGTTGTCCTGTAACTTTATGTCACACTTATAAGTCTTTCTCTCTCTCTCTCTCACACACACACACACACACACGTGCACACACTATTCATATCTCTAAACTGTTGGTATTGAGAATAATCCTATTTTTTCAACCAGTGGAAATATACCTCTTAAATAATTTGCCAAAAACAAATATCTTGGAATTTTAAAAAATCTAAATTTAAACACACCCTCACTAACTCCAGAAGCAACATTTTTAATCACTGTGAAGAAAAGTTACCACCACTGTTGTTGCGTGACGGATATGTTTATTTCTAAATATTATCCTACAATTATAGTTCCCATGAAAAAAAGAATAGGACAAATTGATACCTGGGGGTATAAGATACAATTGCTAAAAAAATAAAAGGATGTGATCTTAGGCTGCACTAATGGCTTTCTAGGATTCAGAAATCTGAAGGTAACATTTCTCTTACTGGTCATATTGGTCATATCTTGAAATTTAGCTTTATTCTGGAAACATGATAAATAATTGGAGCAAATACAGAAAAGCATCAGACCACGATGTAAGTGCTTGAAGTAACATCACAGAAGGAATGCTAGAAGAAACTGGAGATGCTTGTCCTACAAAAAAAAAAAAAACAGAGAAAAGGACTACTGTGTATGAGGCAAAGTAATTTAACTGTTAACCAGGAAAAATTGCTAAGCCCTCTCTGCCTTCAAAAGAGGTTTATAATCTCAATGAAAAGCATTTACCACGAGCTTGACATTTTACTCATCAGAGGATGAAAACTGTTTGAAATGTGCAAAATGAACTGGGAACTAACTTCGGGAGTAAAGATTGGAAAAATCATATTAATTCTGATTAATGATAGTATTTTATATTAATTATGAAGAATTATTAATAAAGTAGAATATAGTTGGATTTCTCAAAGATAATAATGAATGAATGCATAGGAATGTCATGATATTATCTTCAGGATTAGAATTTAGGTCGTAAAGGAATTTGGTTTAGAAAATAATTAATGTGTTGTGGAAAACCAGGTTGAGAGCTTGGAAATGCGTCTGCATTCTTACTTGATTCAGGCAATTGTCTTTGACAAAATGGGCTCGGTAGTATCCCTAACCCAGGGCCTGCGGTAGCTCGGGTCCAAGTCATCAGTAGCTGGTAAAACGTTTTCAAAGCACAAAATTCCATTCTTAAATTTTTGGTTAATTTGTGCACTCCAAGTTTAATTGTGAGTGCATGGATTTGCTGAAAATTTTAGCACCTGTGGCTTAAACTGTCATTTTGAGTGACACTTTCTCATGTATATACCCCTGAAGTCTCATAGCTTTAAACCGCAAAAGTGGAACAGTTTTTTCTGGCAGTAATCACCAAAGCACACGAGAAAGTCTCTCCCTTCTTACTCCCATTTCTCTGGTTTCCAGGCAATCTGTCCTAGCCCCCCGTTCATTCTACCTACGATTGTTTCTCCTAGTTGGTCAAACCTTATAAGTCAAGTGGCATTTTTGTGAAGCCAGTCACTTTTTCCGAAATTCTGGAGACGGGCTAAAACTAGTAAAAGCTAAACCTGAGCATAAAAGGCAATGACTTTTATAACTCTCGTACACATGATAGCAATCTTTGAAGTTTACTGGAAACTTTATATTTTATATTCCTAGAACCCAGAACAGATTTCTGAGCATTTAAATTGGGTTTCTAGGATTCTACTAGAGGTTAATTTATACTCGAAACATCGAGTATGTTTAATTTTATAAACTTTGAAGCCAGGAAAATGTTCTTAGTATTTATAGGTTGGGGAAAAATAAGTGAAATGTTAATAAAAGGGAAATATTCTGTTGATGCTTTCTTTGGGATTATGTATAGGGTTACATTTTGACTGTCTGCCTGGAATTTCAAAACCTTGGATTTATATATCAAAGGTACTTCATACATGCCTTCCCCTTTGCTTCTATTACTTCAGACACCTAATTTCCCTCCACCTCTACAGAGGCCATTATTTCTTATTTGGAACATAAATATCGAGTTAGCATGGATAGCCCTGAATAGTTTAGAAGATGATGTCACTTTAAAAGACAATGGCTGACTCTAAATCCATTACAGCACAGAGCAAAGTGGAAATGGGCAATTTTTATCAGGCCTCACGATATGAACAGTCATTTTCATTCAGCTCTTCTTTGCAATTTCTTTCAGGTTCTCCATCTCTGAAATTTTAGCTACCAGGGCTATGTACCATACATTTTTATGAGCTTAGCTGAACTAAACAGTAATACTGTGCATTGCAAATTATTTAGACTAAGCATGTTTACGTAGCCCAGCATGATGCTGGCTTTAAAAACATGCAACATATTTGACAAACCCTAAACTAAGCCAGAATGCTTTTAAATCTTTCTGTGGCATAAATAAAATAGCAAGAAAGGAAGAAACATGAGCACAAATTTTACCAAAGCAGCACTGTGTCATACACAAGAAAGGCCCATATGTTGTTATTGGGGAAGTACAATGACACAAGAAATTCTTCTAAGAATTCTGCTAGGAGAACCAGATTTTAAATGTATGCATCTTCTGGGTGTGCTAAGGAATTATTAGGGCTAAAAAGAGAAAATTGTTGGTAAGAAAGAACTAGAATGGATGTAATTATACCTGGTTACTCAGCTGAATGACTTTGGTAAACCATGTAACTTCTGTAGGGCTTCATTTAGTTAGCTTTAAAATTAGTAAGTCAAACTTCTTTACATACGTCTTGGTCACATGGCGAAAATAAATTGGCTGTGGGCAGGTAGCAAATGTAATGAAATGAGGGTGTCAAGGACTGGATCAAACATGGAGAGAAGGGCATGATCATAGCTGAAGCTTTAATGTAACTGTCAAGTCCAGAGCATGAGGCAGAGGTAAAAATAGGTGAATAAGTAATGAAGTTCAAGACCAGAACATAGAGTGGAACATGGTACTAAGTCTTAAAAAAAAACAAAAGGCACAAAGTGAAAGGATTAAAGATGTAGCCAATGTTTTCTGAATAGGGTCCAGAGAACTTCTCTGTGAATCACAGCTTAAAGGAAAGGAGTCAGGCAGAATGTGATTTATCTTTCAAACCTCTCCCAGCTCTAGAATCCCACAATCATCACTTCCCTTTTCACCAGACTTCACCTTGAAATCACCTTAGTCCATTTACCCCTGTGGGTTCCCTCTTCAAAGGACATCTTAACCCCCCTATAAAATCACCTTCAAAAATCCCTTTTGTCTTTTCCTGGCTTAATTTCTTATATTTCTTTTGTTTTTCTTTGAACACACATTCCATTTTCCCCTGCAGTACATTGCATTAGACCTTGTCATATTTCACTCTAATATTTTTCATTTCACTAACATGACATTCTAGTCCTATGAATTTCCTTTGGAAACAATTTCAACGGTGTATACATTAATAGTCTTAAAAATTATTGTCATGTTTTCTTTTCCACAAAGAAAAGGTCATGTAAGGATAGAGTTTTCTATCCTTTTTTTAGTTTGGCTTCTCTTTTCTTATTTAGTGGAATATGATTTAGTCAGTAAGTCTTGGTCACATGGCAAGTCTACGTGGCAAGTCTCACTTCAAGTCCATGGCCTACACTAGTTTAGGAACTCACTGTGATGGCTACTGTCCAGAAGGATATGAGGTAACTTTATATTTATTTATTGTTTTCAATTCTCTAAGAAACAGCCCTTTTGTTTTATGAAGTATAAGCAAATAGCTTAAAAATACTAAGCATTTTTCAGAGAATTTATAGCAGAAGTAGATACGCTTTATAAATTGAGATACAAAAATATCTCCATATTAATATATTCTGTTAAAAGTCATATGAAAATATTACCCTTTTGGATGGACGTTTACGTTCCCAAAAATGCTGAATTTTATCTATCTCTGTACAACTGTAATTGACACAGCACCTCTGAAATCACCACCTCCCAACCATTGGTACAAATGATATGATTGGGGACCCATTTGAAAAGATAAACGATATCTAAAAAATAACCTACAGGACAAAAAAATGCAAAGCTTTATGTTTTTGTCACTCATTTTTTTCTTTTCGATGAAAAATCTTCCTATTATCCCTCACAATTAGCCATTTTGGTCCAGCTATTTGCAATTCCTGTCAGGTTCTCCATCACTTTTTTCAATTTTAGGCTTTAGCACTGTGCCACACGTACTTTTAAGAACTTAGCTGCTGTTGAACTAAATAAGATTACTATGTGATGCCTGTCTAGGGATCATCACTAATTCTCAAAGCCATGTGCTTCAGGATCTCCTGGAAATTTGTTAAAAACTAAAATTTCCGACCTCTTCTGGATCCTCTGAATCAAAGTTTCTGCTGGGCAAAACCTAGGTATTGATATTTTTCTTAAAGTACTTCATGTGATTCTTATAAACTCTGGGAGACAGCAATAGAGTAAAATGTCTTCAAATAGCCACTCCCAAACATTTTCTCCTTTAAGAGATTTTCTTCTATGTGTTTCTTCTATTTGCTAAACCATCAATAAGATTTCATTAAAGAGGACAATTATTTTCTAGGACCAAGGACCATTTCTACTTCCTCTTACTTTTTTAAAAAACTTAGGAGTGCTGGAGTGCCTACTCCAAAACATGTTTCCCATCAGTGTACCAAATTACAAATATATTACCTAAAAGGAAGACCTATAGACTTATCTAGATTCATAATATTTGTGTAAGTTCATTTCTTACCAAACATCTCCTTATAAGACCACATATTGGGCAGTAGGCTTCCCAATTCAGTGGGTGGAAAGAGAACATCTCTAAAAAAATTCACCTGCTTTTGTGTTTCTTTGGGGATACCCAACCTCACCCCTTTTCTATCTTCTTGTTCTAAAGAACAACAATAACAAAAAACCTGCAAATACCGACTCCTACTTTGATTTTTCTACATGCATTTCTCTAAAGCCGTATTCACTGGACTATTCATGCTATTGCCCCCTAAATACTCAGCCTTCTTAGTTCAGCCTGGGTTTATCATAAAACATGTTACTCTTTTCAAGAGATGTATGGTAGTTGTTCCCCAGTCCTGTACCATCTATAAAGTATGTCATCAGTTCACATATCCAAAAGAATCCAAGTTTGGAAAACACTTCTTCTCCTGTAGATTGGAGGCCTGGGTGATTCTGATTTCTTTAAACTGTGAAGTATTACCAGCATGTGACTGTATTTTCTTATTACTTGTGTCCCCTCTTACTTTTTGCTGTTACTTCTTCATTACTCAATTTGTTTCTCAAAATTCAGTGCATTCCTACAAGTCAAACTATAATAAAATTCAAACCTATGCTTATATTTATTTCTAGATTCTTCTCTGGGCCATAGATATAGAAGATAAAGTAAAGAAAACTCAAGAGTAGGCATCATTACCTTAAGTTCCGGGGGCACCACATTGAGCTGAACAGGGCAGGCATGCCCAGTACTGCAGAGAGTCCCTGAGTTGTACAATCCAGCAGATCTGAGGTCCCTCCCTGACTCCACGACTTATTAGCCTGTGATGTCTCACAACATAATTGCACTGTCTTAATAGTAGCCAGTGCTTCACAGTGTAGTGGTATTGTGAAAGAATTTCATAAATTATTCTGTTTTAGACAAATACAGACATTTACCTTTGATAATCTCAAATTCAAGAAACTTCAAAATTATATATATATATATATTTTTTGCTCTAAAATTGCCACTGTTTCCTGACATTTAAATTGATGTCTAAGCTCACTCAATAGATATGGATATGGTTTAGATCCTTGAGTTACCTAATACCTAAGTGCTCTGAACAGGTGTCGGCTAAGAAACATACCCATTTAGTGAGGGCCTATAATACCAGTTTTGTTTTCACAGATGGTTTTGGATTATTAAAGTGGAAATATGCCAAGAAGTTTTCAAAGTACCTTTCCCTTTCAGGAACCTGTACTAAGCTGGACTTTGCATTATTTAAAGCTACAGTAAGTGAATTCAGCTCTGATCATTTCATGACCCAGTCTGACCAAATCCATTATTTTTTATGTATCCTAAATTTCAGTTTTCCTGTTATTAACACTGACATCACACAAAGAGTTTCTGCAAGGAAAACATATCATTCACCTTCAAGGTGCTACTTTGGAGCCATATTCTTTCTCTTCAGACAGCAGGTAATGGATGTTAATGGATTGAAAAAGAGTTAAAACAAATATTGCTAAATCTACTACTGTTTGATCATAGAGAAGTCATTTAATTTACTTTTATGTCAGTTTAGTCACCTGTTAAATAAAGTAATAAATTTGCTTTAAATGAGTAAGGTTTTTAAGAACAAACAACTTTTATAGTGATTTAGGATTTTTTTTTTAAATAACATACATCCAAGATACTAATGTTATTGTTACCTCCTAATAATATGTAGTGTCATTGATATTTTCTATTTTAGTCAATTATGGTGGCAGTGTTGTAGAGTAGAAAGATTCAGTTACTGAATTCAGCTTTTTCACTTAGCTCTGTAATCTTGGAGAAATTATACTTGCATTTCCTTGGCTGCCTTGAATATGATGTACTTGTCCATGTCTGGAGAATTTCCTATTATATGTATTTAGTTGTACTATTTCCCACTTTAGAACCTGAAAAGAGCAGAAACCCCCTCTTCTATCTGCCTCCTACACCCAGGACGGAGGGTGTTTGGCTTCTCCAGACGCTGCTTCCATGTGCAAATCAGGCAACGCGGGAGCACGGATCACTTTGTCAGTGGCATCTGCCTTGGTGTTGCTCTTTTGGTCAGGACAAGCATTCCAGAATAGTTTTGGCTATTCCTACTAAGTGATCTTTGCCATATTGGTCAACATGCTGACGTAAGGATTCAGCTGGTGATTGACGCATGGGTATATCTAGCTTAACTATATATACTGATAAACTGGGAAAAATTTAGGGGATAGATTCATGGTATGATGTTTTATATCAGAATTCTAGTTGTAATCTGAACTCTCAAAAACCATCACTCTCGAAAAAGTGGACTTAATGATGTTCAAGGTCCAAACAATTAGTTATCAGTACATTATTTAAGCTGCCCTAACATATGGGGTAAGCTAGAGGGCATGTTTATGTCAAGGACTTGAAGCCAAACTCTATTGTCCGTGCTCAAGCATATTTGGCCTCCTCCTGAGTGACACTGTATCTATAAAGGTACAGTCATCAGATACAGTACTTTTCCTCGCATCAAAAGAATCTTTTTCAGGCAAACCAACTTATCAGAAACAACTTTGAATGTACCCCTAAGGAAAAGTAAACGTCTTAATGTGCTGAAACTTGAATATTTAAAACTGATTAAAATCTCGAGCATATGTAAATGGTAAATAAATTGAATATAATTTAATTAGAAGATATTAGATGTGTCATTTTATATTACCAAAAATTCACTTTGAAGTATAAACTGATCAGGCCCATTTTCTAGTTAGAGAAATAAGCAGCAAGCAGTATCCTTAATGAATACTAAATTGAAATTTGAAACATATGGTTTTTTAATTTAAAATATACTGACACTAGAAGTAAAATCTCAATGGTACCAATACCAAGAAGATATTTTAATTTTTCTCTGTATTAGAATATTTAACAAATATCTGTTTTCAGAATGAACTCCATGCCTTTTGATATTTATATTTTGTAAGAAAAATATTTAATACTACATGTAATATATACTTTATATATGGATTATATTTTGAGAACTTTTTTAACCTAAAAAGTTGTTTAAATAAATTCTAACAATGAGGGCTTCTAAAGAAACTATAAAAATTAATATCATGATTGGAAATAGTGTTAGGTAAATTGACCAATTTCTGAGAGAAGCCCAAAAACAGAACTATTCAACAATAGAAATTTGATACATGCAAAGGTGGGAAAAGGAAGGACAGTTCAGCAAATGGAACTTTACAAGAAGTTACCCATCATGGAAAAAGAACAGATTTGACTCCTATCCCATGCCATAATAATAATTAAAAAAAAAAATCAACTGTAAATGGAATAAAGATTGAAAATGTAAAAACAAAAATTTTAAACTCTTAAACATTTAAACATTAAAGAAAATATAGGGGAATATTTTAAGGCCTTGCATTACAGACAAATTTCTTAATTCATAAAAATTAGAAATCAGAAAGTCTGCTCATCCAAAATATCTTATGGGAAAGTGAAATTGGGGGGAGAGCCATAATTCAGGAGAAGATGTTTGTAATAACAAATGATTACTATGAAGAATATATCTTAAAAACTCCTAAAATATCAACAATTAAGAAGAAAGTATATGTAAAAGTAAATAAATACAAATATTTAAATGATGAAAAATTTATAGGAACAATAATATGGTCAGTGAAGTATTATTGGTCAATGAAAGGCAAATCAAGACCATAATGAGGTACAATTTTATAGCCAATAAATTTACAAAACTCCAAAACTCTGAGAATACTAAGTGTTGGGGAAAATGTGGATTCCTAAGATCTATCATACATTGCTGTTGTAAGGGTATATTAGTGAAACCATTCTGGAAAACAATTTGACATTATCTCCAAAATTTGCAAATTCATATCCCCCACATCCAACAATTATATTCAATTGTATTTCTAGGCATATGTACAACAACATGGTCCCTAAATGGAATCACACGTGTCCCTATAAGAGAGAGGCAAAGAAATTTTGAAATAGATACACATAGAAGACAAAACAGTGTGAACACTGAGCTGAAAGAGAAATTTGAAGACACTATTGATAGGGCCATATACAAAGGACTACTGGCAGTCCAAGAGTCTGAAAAAGGCAAAGAACGGATTTCATCCCTAGAATCTCTGAGAAGCTACAGTAATGTGGACACCTTAATTTAGGCATAGTGAAACAAACTGCAGACTTCTGGACTTACAGGTTGTGGTAATTTGTAGCAACAACCATAGGAAATGAATATACAATTCATTAATAAATGCACAATATTATCTGAAATGTAAAACTAAAATAAAAGCATAATTGTCCAATACATAGGACTTGTGAAATAAATTATGTTAACATGAAAGGATATAAGAAAAAATAAAACTAATGAGTATAAAAAATAGGGGGATATTCCTTAATTAAGACATTATTGAAATGACATCAGCAATATGGCAGAATAAAAAGTCTTAAGCTCATTTCCCAACAGAGAATAGCCATCCACAGGTAAGAATACCTTTACAAAATCTCTAGAATATAGGTGTTGATTATAGCACCCAAGTGAAAGTCAGAAACAAGAAAAGATTCATTAAAAAGGCCAAGAATGGCTTGGCGCCTGTAGCTCAAGCAGCTAAGGCCCCAGTCACATACACTTGAGCTGGCAGGTTCAAATACAGCCTGGGCCCACCAAACAACAATGGTGGCTGCAACCAAAAAATAGCTGGGCACTGTGGCAAGCACCTGTAGTCCCAGCTACTTTGGAGGTAGAGGCAGAAGAATCGCTTGAGCCCAGGAGTTGGAGGTTGCTGTGAGCTGTGATGCCACAGCACTCTACCCAAAGTGACTGCTTGAGGCTCTGTCTCAAAAAAATAAAATAAAATAAATAAGTAAATAACAAAAAGGGCAAGAACAGTGCACAACATGACACTGAGAGAGGTCCCCTCAGTCTGTAAGTGTGAAATAAATGTCCAGCTTCCTCAGTCTTTGGGGTGTTACTCAAGAGGCCAATTTATGTCCTGCTTCACCCACAACAGAAGGAATTGACATGACTACATTATCTTGGACTAAGAACAAAAAAGTGATGGGGCCTCACAACAACCAACATACAGATCCCAACAGCACATTGATCTGTCTGCTACAAACTTGATAGTAGGCCTGCCTATAGCCCCCACAGCAGTCGGCCTAGTTACCCATTGAACATAGATCTATTCCCTTGAAGACCCTATCAGTTGTCCCACCAGAATCTCTAGCAGGGAATCATTGATGAAGGGCTTTCCCTATTAAAAGCAGTCTGTACAGAAAGGAAAAGGTGATGGCTTTTCCAAATGTGCAGACACCAATAGAAGGCTGTGCGAATCACAAAGCATCAGGAAAACCATTACAACACCAAAGGAACAAAATAAAGCTCCAGCAACTGAGATAAGGAAATGGAAATCTATGAACTACCTCAAAAAGAATTCAAAATAGTCATCTTTAAAAAGCTTAGGGAAGTATAAGACAACACAAACAGAAAACTGAATGAAATCAGGAAAACAATAAATAAACAAAATTAGAAATGTAATGAAGAGATAGAAACTGTTAAAAAAAAAAAAAACTTCAGAAATTCTGAAGCTGAAGAATACAATGATTGAACTGAAATACTCAATAGTGAGTTCAACAGCAGACTTGAAGCAGAAAAAAGAATTGATGAACTCATTTATTTTAATTATTTATTCAGAAGAACAAAAAGAATAAAGAAATAAGAAGAATTAAGTAAGCCCATAAGACCTGGACACTATCAAATAAACCAATATGCACATCATGGTAGTTAAAAAAGAAAAAGGAAAAGGCATAGAAAATGATTTAAAGTAGTAAGACTGAAAACTTCCCAAATGTGCATTGAGAAAGGACCATCCAGATTTCTGAAGCTCCTAAACATCAAATAGGTTTAACATAAAGAGGTCCTCACCAATGAACATTATGCAGCCAAAACTCAGAGCTGCAAAAAAAACTCATGTTAGACTGCAAGCATATTTGTCAGTGGATAACTTGAAGGCCAAGAAAGAGAAGAATGATATATTCAAAATGCTGACAAAAAAAAAAAAAAAAAAAACCCACCATCCAATATATAATTGCAAAATTGTCCTTTAAAAATGAAGGCAAGGGGACTTTACCACACAAATAAAAACTGAGGTGGGGGTGGTGCCAGTAGTATTAAAGGGAATTTTTCAACAAAGCTAAATATCAATAAGAAAGCATATAAAAATACAAATCTCACTTGTAAAGAAAAGTATACAGAAAAATACACAATAATGCAGCATCATAGTGATGGTGCATAAATCACTCTAAACCTTGATAAAAATTTAAAGACAAAACTAAGTAACAAGAATGGCTAACAACAAAAATTTATTAATAGACACACAATATAAAAAGAAGTAAATTCTGACATCAGTAACATATACAGTGTGTGAAGGGTGTAAAAGTTTACAGTTTTTATATGTGATTGAAGTTCTTAAAATAGACTGGTGCAACTCTTAAAAGTGTTATGCAAGTTTCATAGTAAAAACAAAGAAAAAACCTATATTAGATACAAAGAAGATAAAGAAGAATCAAAATATATCATCACAACAAAATCATCTAATCACAAAGGAAGACAGCAAGACTGAAAAAGAGGAACAAATAAATGGCAAAAAAGAAAGAAAACAATTTAAAAAGTGGCAGAAGTAATTTCTTACCTATCATTAATTACTTTAAATGCAAATAAATAAATAAACAAACTAACTCACCAATCAAAAGACACAGAGTAACTGAATGGATTTTGAGAAAAACAACAATATCCAACTACATGCTGTCTATAAGAGACTCACTTTAGATTTAAGGAGACACATAGACTGAAAATAGAAGATGAACAAAAGATATTCCAGTGGTAACTAAAATATAAAAGAGCAAAGGTGGCTATCTGTATATAAGGTAAAATAGACTTTAAATCAAAAACTGTCATAAGAAACAAAAAAGTTTATTATATAATGATTAAAAGATTAATTCAAGATTACATAACAATTATAAATATATATGCAACTAACATCAGTCCACCTAAATATTTAAAGTGAACATTAACAGACCTAAGGAGAAATAGGTAACAATATAATAATAGTAGGAGACTTAAATACCCAATTTTTCAATGATGAATAGATTACCTAGACTAAAAATAAATAAGAAAACATGAGGAACACTATACATCAAAGGGACTGAACAGACATATATACATAGAACAGTCTATCCAACAACAGCAGAATACACATTCTTCTCAAGTACAAACAAAACATTCCTCAGAATAGATCACGTGCTAGGATGCAAAGCAAGTCTTAACAAATCTAAAAATATTGAGATTATCTTAAGTTTTTTATGACCAAAATAAAATCAAGCTAGGAAGTAATAACTAAAGGAAAATGGAGAAATTTGCAATATAAAGAAGTTAAATCACATATTCTAAAAAAAACCCTGGGCCAAAGAAGAAATTAAAATGGGAATCAGAAAATACCTTTAGACAAATAAAAATGAAAACATAATGTATCCCCCAAAACTTATGGGGTACAGTCAAAACAGCTCTAAGAGGTAAGTTTGTAGCAATAGAAGCCTACATTAAAAAGCCCTCACATAAGTAATCTAACTTCATACCTCAAGGATCTAAGAAAAGAGCTGTTATGAACAATTATTCACTAATGAAGTGTCCTTAAGAGAACTGGATACATTCCTAGAAATACACAATCTAACAAGACTGAACCAGGAAGAAATAGAAAGCCAGAACATGCCAAAAAACAAACAAGGAAATGAAATCAGTAATCAAAAACCAAGAAAGAAAAGCTCAGGATCAGATAGCTTCACAGGTAAATTCTACCACAAACTTAAAAATGAATTAATGCCAATTTTTAAGCACTTCCAAAAGACAGAAAAGAGAAAACTTCCAAACTGTCTCTCTTTTATTTATTTATTTATTTATTTATTTATTTATTTATTTATTTATTTATTATTTTGAGGCTAACATCATCCTGATACCAAAGCCAGACAAAAAAAACAACACTACAGGTTAATATTTCTAATAAACATGAGTGCAGAAACCTTCAACAAAATATTAACAAACAGAATTCAAAAGCGCATTAAGAGGATCATACACCACAACCAAGTGGGATTTAAGCCAATGGTTCAAGAATGGTTTAACATATGCAAATAAATAAATGTGACACACCACATTAGCAGAATAAAAACCACATGTTCTCTGTAGATGCAGAAAAATTAACAAAAATGAATATTTATCATTATAAAAACTCTCAACAAATTTGGAATAGAAGAAATTTATCTCAACACAATAAAGACTATATATAAAACCCCCACAGTTAACATCATACTCAATGGAGAACAATTGAAATTTTTTCCTTTAAGATGTGATACAAGACAAAAATGTTTTTTTTTTTTTTCTATTATGTCATCATTTCTATTAAGCATAGTACTAGAAGTCCTAGCCAGAGAAATTAGGCAAGAAAGAAAAACCTTCAAATCAGGAAAAAGAAGCAAAATTATCTCCATTAACACATGGCATGATATTTGTGTGCAGAAAACTCTAAAGACACCACAAAAACTTCCAGATCTATAAAAATATTATTAACATTGCAGGAATCAAAATCAACACATAAATATCAGTTGTGTTTCAATACAATAAAAACACACTATTTAGAAAAGAAATTAATAAAATCCCATCTGCAATCACATTAAAAAGAACAAAACACTTGAGAATACACTTATCTAAGAAGATAAGAAATTTGTATACTGAAAACTATAAAACACTAATGAAAGAAATTAAAACAGGCACAAATAAATGGAAAGGTATCCCCTGTTCATGGATTGCAAGAATTAATATTGTTAAAATGTCCAAATGTTAAACTACCCAAAGTGAGCTACAAATTCAATGTGATCCCTACCAAAATCCCAATGACCTTATTTATAGGAATGGAAAAAATCCTTAAATTCATACCAAACCAAAAAGACCCCATATGGCCAAAGCTATCCTTTAACAAAGCTGGACGCATTACATTTCAATGTATATTAATATACCCTGGTTTCTCTTCAGATCTTGTAAATCTTTTGCATTTTCAATATATATTAATACACTTTTAATACATACTAAAACATATTACAAAATTACAATAATCAAAATAGCACAGTACCTGCATAAGAAAAACATAGAAAACCAAAACAGAATAGAGGGCTGAGAAGTAAATCCACACATACATGGTCCACTGATCTTAAACAAGAATGCCAAGAACACATTTATTTTCCTTAATTGCTGGGGAAATTGAATATTCTCATGCAATAGAAAAATCGAATGCTTATCTTACACTTTATACCAAAAAAAAAATCAACTCAAAATGGATTAAAAACTTAAATGTAATACCAGAAACCATAGTGCCAGCTCTAGGAGTTATTATGAACATCCTGTTAAGTGGTAGCTCTTGGAGTTATCAATAATGCCAGCTCTAGGAGTTTTATGAGTACCACATAAAATATATCACATGCCAGAATTGGTTATGCAGACACGCTCATACACGAAGTCAGAATTTTAGTAAAATTGGAGTTTCGGGATTGCACGTGCATATGATTATCTTTTCATTCATTTGTGGATTTATTCAATCAGTTTCTCATATACCAACTATTTATTGAGCATCTGCTATGTGCCAGGACCTTCTAGGTGCAAGGAACACAGAGAACAAAACAGACAAAACCTTGCCCTCAGTAAACATCCTTTGTTGCTATCCTATATGAGTTCATTCTGTGAAATCAGAAAAATTCATTATGAATACATTTTGCCTTTTATGAAGAAAGGGCATGTATACTTTGAAAGCTTTAGGAATTAGTTTGTGATATATATTTTTTCTCCTTCCCAAATCCTTTTAAAATATTTATTATCTTTCTCTGACAACCACAATCAGTGTAACCTAATTTGTTGTATCTTCTATGAATCCCAAACAATAAAAATAAAATAAAATAATGGTTCTCTGTTAAAGGCAAAGAAAAAGGGTCTGTATGTATTTAATTTTTTACTAATGAGAAAAAATTTTCATAACAACACAGCATTTTTATTTTTAAAAGCATTTTAAAGAAATTATGATGTCAAATTTGAGTCTTTGGCAGACAAACACTTGATTCATTAGCCATCAGCACATTTGAAGACCTCATAATCTCCAGATGTGCTTTAATTACACCAATGTAAGAAGTACACTACGTTTTACAACTTTCAGAGCTCACTTCTAATGCCTTTGTTCTGCTTACATATTTTGAGGAAGTGTTCATCTTTTTGCATGTTTGTGAGTGATGTCACATAAAGACAGTATTGAGAATTTTTGCAAATTCTTTTATTTACTCATAAAACTTTATCACTCATAAATGCAAATGACATGCATAATGAGGAAGCTCTGTTGTTTCCTATTTTAATTCAGGAAGTACTTCATTTAATTCCCACAACTTCATGACTCTGTTGCAGGCCAAGACATACTTTACTGTGACTTAACTATTAATACAAATAAGTTTTTACTTCATCCCAGTCATTTTTCTCACTTTGATAAAATGTAGAAGCCTCTTTTAAATTAGGATACATTTTGACATATTCAGTGGGTTTCATATGTGCTTCAGTTGTTCTTTCCCTACAGTTTTCCCATATTATTGAATAAGCAAAAGAAAAACTGATCTCATTTACTATGTTTGATGCAGTTTTTTCATATTTTTCTATTTAGTAGAAAATGTATTCTCTTTGGTAGAAATCTAGTTGTACATGACATGTGGAAAAATCAATCAATTCAACATTTACTTAACCCCTACTCCTCTGATGCACTATTCTAGGTGCCAAGAATTTAAAAGTGAACAAAATAGACATTCCTGCTTTCATAGAGCCATAATTCTCTCTCAATAGTGAATGATTTTTTTAAAGAACTGCACCATTCTAACTATAAAATTTAGTTCCACTCTACTTTCTTCAACCTCTTTAAAGCTTCAATTCTTTAAGAGCACAGTTTATCCACAGTTTATTTCCAATAGTATAAAATCATAATAGTATGAAGTAAATTCCATGTTTCTTATTTTCTAAATATTTCCAGGGTTTTCTTTCCTATTAGAAACACCTGTGTTGTAAATGTCTTTTCTTATACATAAATTAATTGGTCAAATAATTGGCAGAGATAGATAACAGAATGCTCCATAGTTTTACCATTGAAAATATGAATATGAATATTTTTAAGACTTGGTATTATATTTTAAAATTTGGTACTTTGAGATAATTTAGGTTGATTGTTTTTGTAAAAGCATTGCACATTTCCCCCCAATATACATTTCCGCCCACTGCCTTCATAATTGAAACCTGCTCTGGTTGGGGTCCTTTTTCTTTTCTGCAGGTTAGAATATCAATAAGACATTGGAGTTAAATCAGCCATATCCCGCCATGATTTGGGAACCATTTAGAGTTTGGCTCCACAGCAAGATCGATGTTATCTGGGTCGCTGATGATCACGGGACCATCATGTCAACTCTGATTAGGTGACACTAGAATCTGTTTGCCTGAAAGAGAAAGCTCCCATGTAGTTTAAGACATTATTATTTGGAGATTTCTATCAGTGGCAGACAACCCTAATCCTAAGAGACTCACAATCCGCAATTTATTTTCACAAATTTAATAATCTGTGCTAGATTCTGTATCATTCTTACCATCTTGATTATTTGTTGGAGCTGATAAAATTTTCAGCTATGTCACTTGACTGGTAGTGGCAACAGCATGATTCACTAGACCAACTCTTGGACATTTTTCTGAAAAATAAAATCACAAACGTTTGTCCTGACATCATTTTCACATAATCATTCACAGATAACCTACAAAGAAATCAAATCAACGATAGCCAAAATAGCAAATGACTGATTATAATAAAAATATTTGTATGGAGAGAAGCGAAGTAGGAAGCTGGGACGCACACAAACACTCTGGTGTAGTTCGCCAGTTCCAATGAGGCGGGAAGAGGGCAAGACTGGGATAGTTGATTGTCTCATCAAGTTGCCCGTGACTTTCGCTTTGCTTTTACCAAGTAGGATTTTTTTTTAACTTATTTCATATAATCACAGTAAAAAGAAAACCACAACTTGTGCTTCACAATTTGTGTAACTGAATTAATGTAATTGTTGCAGTTTTATCACTTTTCTCAGAGTTAAATTTTGCCTCTCCTTACTTCTCTGAGAAATCAGAGTTCACATGGTCTCTATTCTTTTTTGCTGCCCTTCTTGATTCTATGCTATGCATGAAACGGTACAGTAGGTTCATATTCATTTTCAAACCAAGATCTCATACAATGAGAATCAGATCCATCATGTCTCATGTAACTATCATCTGACATTGTTTATTTTCCAAATTCCAATGATTTACAACTGTGTCTTAATTGCCTGAGAGCATTTTTATCCAGGATGGTTAACATTACTTGAACTGCTACATCATTTAATTGGTAACACTATACGTTTACAAGCAAAAGGTTTATAAGCAAAAAGCCTTTAGCTAGAGACAGCAAGTCTACCCAAAATAAATACAAGAGAACCAAACCATCACGTTTTAAAAGTTGATGTCAGAAATGTCTCATTTAGTTTAAATAAACTACTATGAAATAATAATCCTTTAAAACAAGTAAATAAGGAACCAAGTACCTAAAAGTAAAAAGAATATTTAGATGAGACAGATAGTTTATATTGTGTTGGATAATGGAATTTGATGACAAAATGGCTCAAAATATACCTATATAGAAAAAGTTTGGCTTCCCAAGTGGTTATGAAATATTTACACTATCTCTAAGGAAATAGCTGCAATATAAACAAAGTACCCTACTTAAAAAAACTTCAAAGATCATTTTTATTGTGGTAATTAATTTACTCTCTAAAACTCTGAGGAAATTATAAATCTATTGTAAAAGTTTATGGTACTTGATAAATCAATACTAGAAATTATATTATTTATAATCATTGATAATTACAAAACTGTTCAAGATATTCACATGAGGAAAAGTTATGCTTTGAGTTTGCATGCAATTGAGCAAAAGTCAGCTCAAACTTATTTTTAGCAAGACATATAGAAGTTTAGGTTACGTTTTAAATCTTCATTTCTATCCAAAATCTTAGCAGCCTTTAAAATGTTGCTAAACCAGTAGAGCAAGTATCTTACCTCATTATCATATCAATTAAAAATGATCAGAAATTCATTTATTCTATAAATGTAAACATATTAAAGTTTTACTGACTTTTATTATTCCATAATTTTAATTAACTTCTTTAAAAAAATTTAGCACCTCTGTGTGTTCAGTGCAAGACAGAGAGGCAGTGTGATATTGCGGTTCAGAGTAGTTCAAATCCAGGTTCAATTCTAGGTTCAAATCCAGGTTCTGTGCCATCTGTACAATCTTGAGCAAATTGTTTGTTTCCATTTGCCTCAGTTTTTAAAATAAGAATAAGAACCTTTACCTCATAAGTTCATGTAAAGAATACCTCACAAGGCTCAAGGTTTCAAATGATAAATGGGCACAAAAAAAAAAAAAAAAAAAAAGGTCTAAATTCTGGCCTCATTTACTTTCCTTTATTTGCTTTCTTTTATGTTTTTGAGGAGCAGCCCGAGGAAGAAAAAATAAGAACACATATTTTTGGCTGATTTATTAACTTCTCTCTTTCTTCATCCACCAGCGTTCTTGGTACACTGGAAAGAAACTTAAGGAATTTTAAAAACCTTATTTTTCATGTCAGAAGCTATTATATCATCCTATTTGCAATAACGTATCTTAATCTTCTCCAGGTTTGATGAATTCTTAGGCCAACCAGAATAAATGTTATGTACTTGGAAAGCTAAAGAAGATTGCCTATTTAAATTCTTCAAAACTTACCTCCATTACAATATAGAAGAAAAGACTGAGTGATTGAATTGGAAGGACAAGAGATAATATTTCTAGGCTTCTGAAAGAATACCCATTTAGGCAATGTTAGAAAATGGTATTATCAAGATCCAAAGCCTTTGCCAAGAGACCTTGGCAGACACAGTGAATCAGCCATTTATTAGATTCCTCTCTCAGCCACACAATTTTTCTTAGGGTGAGTGGGCCTTCCCCAGCCACAGAAAAGAGACATGCTAAGAAATCTCTAACGAGAGGTTTCTTAACCACTACTGAGATTCCCTAGGATGTGCCCATGGAACATGTCCTTCATTTCTTCTCAGTTTCCTCCCAATATATTGAAAGAGTGTAAGCAAATAAGTGATTTTTTTATTTTTTAAATTAATTCCACATTCGATTTTGAATTTCTATGAACCACACTACTGTTTATGGAGAATTAACATCTGGTCACAAATAACAGTCTCATTGATTTAACCTCATTTGGCCTTGTAGAAGGCTCACACAGATACTTCCTGATTCTGTTTGAGGATTATCAGAGATTTATGATTTCATTTCGGAAAGTTGCAATCCCTAACCACACTTTTTAATCACCTTCTCAAAATCAATTACCTCGTTTTCAATTAATTAAACCAATTAAACCATGAAAAATGTCCACCTTGATCATGTCTCTGCACTTAACACATGTTGGAGAAGCTGTTCCCTCCTCGTTTCTTCTGTTACACACAGAGAGTTAATCTCTACCTTGATGCTCTGTGTATTCATTCTCATATTTAAAGGTAGAGGCACCTATATCACATCCTAAAATGTATTTTTAAATTTTGAATTGTAAAGCCTGGATATTTAAAAATTATATTGTATCACAGTAAAATGTTTATTCTGCCAACGGAGCAATTCCAACAGGATACTAACAGCATTTAGCATTTTAGCAAATCAGGTCTTATAAGGAATGCTAATATTGTCTTCTAGCTTCCTGGAAAGTGTGGAACTTTGGTCTCCCTTTTCAGATTCAAGTGAAGTGTGATAAGTGTTATTCTTAAATAAATGAGCATTTTGGGGGCTTATCCTTTTGCTCCCTGCTGTCTCTCTCTCCCTGGAGAGAGAACGATGCACAGTGATCCTGGCATGTAGCTCCTGTCCCCTCCCCAGATCACAGGTCCAGATCATATCCACATGTGTGTGAGTGTGTTACTTTCCACCAGGAGAACCAGACGTCACCTCTCAACCATCAGTATGTTTCTTTCAGGGGAATAAAAGAAAGGTGATAGCAAGGTGGCCAGTGTTGAGTATTCTAAGTGGACAAGTGACCTCAAACTTAAAGTCTGCAGTTGAAGCAGCATGAAGCCAGCCCAGATTAGCAGTGAATGGTGCTGAAAACGTAAAGTGTCCCAACAACATCTATTTCCCAGCCAAATAGCTACGTGATTCTCCTGGCCTCAACTTTCTCTTATACCAAGTAAGAAACCAAAATGAACATGAGTGATTCACTAAAATACAACATACAGGAGGGCAATGAGTCAGACCAGGCAGAGGAAAGGATTTAAACCTTTCCCAGAGGAGCTGATGCTCTAAGAGAAACACAGGACTTGACTGGATCAGATGTTGGGAGAAAGACAGCTCAAAAAGAAGGGACAGTGTACATGCAGGGGTGTAGGGAAAATTCACGATATAATAACCCAAACACCGATTCCTCCTTACACTGACTGTGGTGCCCAACGTCAATATGTTCTCTCCTTAGTCCAACAAGACAAATATTGCCCAGTGCACCAAGATAGAGTTTGACTTTGGTAAATGTACTGTCAGCCACATTCTTAGCTCCTTAAAACCATGGAAAGACATGTCAAGGCCAGCTTTGTGGGCAATGACCCTGGCAGCTACATGGAACCCTATGCTTAGACAGGTTCTAAACTATTGCTATCTCGAAATTCTTGATAATTTTAAACAAAGCAACCCATATTTTAATTATTTATTAGGCTCCACAAACTATGTAGTTCAGGGATATCCAATCTTCTATTTTTCCTCTCCCCCTGTTGGCAGAAGAGCTGTCTGGGGCCACACATTAAATACAGAAACACTAATGAAGCTGATTAGCAAAAAAAAAAAAAAAAAAAGAAAAAAGAAAAGAAAAGAAAGAAAGAAAGAAAGGAAGGAGGGGAGGAAGGAAGGAAGAAAGAGAAAGAAAGAAAAGGTCTGTGCCTACTTTTCCTGACATCCAGCACCACAGATAAGCCAAAAATATTTTCACAAAATCAGTATGCTGTTTGTGGGCCCAGGTTGGACATCCCTGATATAGCCAGTCCCGGGTATGGTATCAGAAAATTTGGATTTGTGTTGATCACACTGATTCACATTCTGTTTTTCTTACTTTCTAGCTTGATAAATCTCCTGAATTTCTTTTCCTGCAACATTAGAACATAGAAATATCAGCAAATCTTACTTCTTTCTGATAGTTGTATAAACTCTGTAAAGCTAGTTTTTATTTTGTAAGGTACTAGAGAATTGGAGAGGATAGCTTCTCTCATCCATCAGCTTCTGAGAACCTTGGGTATAAACAAGTTCCTATTTGGAATAATTTTAAATATCTTGGAATTAGTACATGCCTACTGTTCTTTCATCTCTCTTCTTCTCCTTCTCTCATCGTTTTCCCCTTGCTCCCTCTTTTCTTTATAACTGAGTTCAATCTATAGTTTGAATACGATACTGGGTGCTGAAAACCCAGGTCCAAGGCAGCATAGTACCTTCCTTCAAGGAGCTTGTACTTACATACAGGAAAGAGTAACATGCATAGACAGCAATAGTGAGGTGCGATAGGCACATCATAGAAAAAGTGCAGGTGCAATGGAAACTCACAAGACAGCAGGGGCTCAGACACAGGGAGGTGATGCGGGTGGGAGTGGTGCCAGTAAGGCTTTCCCAAGACAGATGATGTTTTAAAAAGAAGAACAGGATTTAGAAGAAGGAAGAGGCACTGGGAGGAAGGAAAAAAAGAGAAAGTGTACATGTAGTCATAAAAGCTTGAAACACGTGTTAATTATGAGAAAGCACAAGCAGTTCCATAAATCTGTGTCAATGATGTACGTGAAAGAATGAGGAATGACAAGGCTGGAAAAGAAAACAGGCAAAGGCCAGATCCAAGGATGTCATAAATGATAAATCAGAATTTCGTCATCCTCCTGAACTTTCCCCGACAATTAGAGGAAAGTAGAGAGAGGATATGGCTAGAAACGGTGTAGAGACGGATGACGGACAATGAAACCTCAGGAAGAAGCACACGTGAAGCAGGGCAGACTATAGCGATACCACAGACTGAAGATTCAAAGCAAACCTCAGCCCACCAGAAATATTTTATTGAGCAGTTATTATGGAGTGGGCACTTTGTTACATTGAGAGAATGCAAAAGTAACTTAGACAGACTTCCTCTTCCCAGGAAGGTAGACTGCAACATAGTGAGTGCAATACGCATGCTATACCCATATCCATGGTACTGAGAACCGGAGAGGGCGCCTAAACCTTCTGAAGGATGCAGGTGGCCTTTGCAGAAGAGCTGATGCTCTTGTGAATTGAGACATAAGGATTAATCAGACACAGGATGAGGTCATTTGGAAGAAGAAAATGTTCCAGGCAAAGAAAGTCATATAAGCAAAGACAAGGAAATGAGAATTTATATTGTCTGTGCAAAGTCCAGGGGAGAGGTGATAAGAGATCAGCCAGAGAATAATTGTAGGGATGGAGAGAAAAGAAAAGCCAGGTGTATGGAATGTGTAGGAAGCACTGGCAGGACTGGGTTTTTGTTGGGAGGTGAGTGGTGGTGGAGGTTGGGAGATGGGGGAGATTTCTTTTCCATGGCGCCGTGTTTACCCTTCAGTGTCCCGAACCACAATTTTCAAACTAGTAACCTTAGATAAGTTGTTTTTTCTCCCCAGGTTGTACTATAAAAGGAGAATCCACAGTCTAAATCTACAATCACTGCAAATTTGTGTATCTACAGTCACATTATTATTTTATTTGACTCCAAAACAGATATAATGAGAATGCTGGCATAATCTTGGTTGTTCAAATACAGCTCCAGAAAGTGTCTCGGTCGAACATGTCACCTTGTCAAACAACTACTTACTATTAATATAGTATATACAAGACATGATGTTAACTCCTTTCTCAGATAAAATCGAAAGGACTTCATTGGGGAATCACAGAATTTCAGAGTTGGAAAGCATCTTAATGATTACAGAATCCAAATATGTGGAACATTTTCTGCAATTTACATTCTTGTACCCACAGTTTTCGTGAGCTCAATAAAGGAGAGAGCAAGGCAACTTAACGCTTGCCTTGGTGAGTTTTTCTTCAATTCCTAGCTCTGAGATAGATTTTGAGAAGCTGAGAACAAAAATAGATGACTACTGATTTCACAGCTTCATACACTTTCAAATTCGCTTTCCTATTTTGTCAAACAACTGTCAAATCAAGATTGATTTTTTTTTCCTTCTCATTCAAATGTCTCTCATGCTTTCTGGTGTAAGAATCACATTAAAAATGAGATTAGTCACTGTTTGCCTTTATTTTGCCTGCATTCATTGGCAGGAAAGAAGAATTCAGCCTAAATAAAAGGAATATACACTCAAATGAACAGGTAAAATGGGAATACAGGAGTCATAGGGAGTAAAATTGTCTGGGTCAAACAATGAGAATGACTGCTATATAGTCTGCAAACCAGAAACTTACACATTATCTCATTAAATTTTTCTTTGAAAATTGAGAATATTCAAGTGTGTGGATGATAATATTTAAAAGCCCTAACTTTTCCAGAGGAAAAATCAATTGATTAAAAACAACCCAACTGCTAACCAGAATTTATATACTATTATGGGATAGACCAAAACCTCATTTTGCCCCCTAAAAAGTTACCTTACTCAAAAATGCTTACAATATTTCTTCTTTAAAAGTCCCTAGACTCTCTAAACATGCAGAGTTACAGGAACTTATTCAACCAAGAAAAACCACACACACCCGTACACACATGTACCCACTTATTTAGCCTTTACTATTTCAAACAAGGGAACATAATTTTTATATCAAAACAAAAGGAAAATTACAAATTGTTTCATTATAGGCCAGTCATAGATTTCAGACATGTATGAATAATTATAAATGCAAAGTGTCTTTCTAATGTCTCATACCAAAAGCCGTATGCTGTAAGTCCTGAAAACATGAGATCAACCAATGACTAATGGTTAGATAAAACTCATGACTGAATAAATGGGACGACAGCCAAGAAACCGACTGTGAATAAATTATAGTTACATGCTGCACATATAGGTTAATTAATATCACACTTTACTTATTTTCCAAAATCTTGCGTGTTTTCAGCAAACATATTAGACTGATTATCCCATTTGTATTATTCCATCCTACATAGGTGCCGAAATCGAATCTCTTCCCCAGGAGACTTCTGCTTCTTTCACTGCCGATGTAGTGAGCTATTTTGTCAGTTGCCGAAATTGATGCATGTTGACCTCATTCAGTAATATTTTCCAGACTTCCAGACAAATGAATTCATAATATACACATTCACCTCCCCTTAAAAGCACAAGTTTTATAGTTTTTGTATCCAGAGAATACAGAGTCAGTTTATTTTTAAGAAGAATTAATGAAATAAGAAAATGTTTGCTTCACTGAGCAGTCTAGCCTCAAAGCCACTATTAGTCCAGGGAACAACTTCAGTGACGTACTTCTTTTTCCTCAGGGGCTTGTTCCAATTAAAATGAACCCACGCTCCTGTAAAGCTCTCTGTATCTGGCTACCAGGGACTTATGAGAGCTCCATTACCTGCTCTTGCCTGATGCTAATAAGCTTTCAGGACTAATTCCGACATTTTTAGTATTTTAAATGTTGACTTTGTAATGGCTTTTTCTACGTATGTTTTAAAAAGTGGTCTTATTTTTTTTTTCCTGTTCTACTATAGTTTTCTAGAAAAGGGAAATTTTTTTAAGAATGTGATTTTTTAGTTTCTTTTCATTGTTCTTTGCAGATGGCTGTTTTTTGTTCATTTGTCTTCTCTCCACTAGAAGGCAATGATCATAGTGAAAGTTGTGTTTTGTAGTACAACTAAAATATCTTTTTAAACCATAATTCCATTTACCACTCCTCCAGAGATTATATAGATATATTTGGACATGTTTATATTGACAAATGCTAATATTAACATAGACAGTAGTGATTTTATAATGTGCCAAATAGCTAATTAAGTAAGGTTTTCTAAGATTGGCATTGTGGAACTGGATTTCTCTAAATATTAGTCTACAGAGATAGCTTGTAAAATTAGATTGTAGACATATAACAACTAGTGCTAAAGGCTTGATAAAAGAATCTTATTAACCTTAATTCTTCCTTAATTGTTGGATGTTTCATTAGGTAACTTGATTATATTTTATCTGCTCCTTTAAAAGCTTAATTGTTATCTCTCTTGATTTGACTTGATTTTTTTTTTTTTTTTTTTTTTTGAGATAAAGTCTCACTATTACCCCAGCCTGGAGTGCCATGGCATCAGCCTCACTCACAAAAACCTCAAACTCCTGGGTTCAAGCAATCCTCCTGCCTTAGCCTCCTGCTAGAACTCCAGAGGCCTACCACAATGCATGACTTTTTTTTTTTTTTTTTTTTTCTATGTTTAGTAGACACAGGATCTCACTCTTGCTCAGGCTAGTCTCAAACTCCTGAGCTCAAACAATCCATCCACCTCAACCTCCCAGGGTGCTAGGATTACAGGCATGATCTACCACGCCTGGACCTGACTTGATTTCTTCAACAACTTGCCACAGGTCACACAGTCAACAACAATCTGTGAATGGATTCATACCTGTATAACAACAACAACAACAACAACAAAAAACAAAGCTGTTCACACCAGGCAGAATTATAGGTACATTAGAACACCATCTTCATCTCCACCTGTAGCTCTCTCCCTTTCCTATATTTTTCACCTAATCTGTTGTTACTTAAATCAGAAAACCAAAGATATTTCCTCTGCCATGAACTTTGTTACCCTCAAAATTCATATATTGAAATTTAATCCCCCATACAATGGTATTTGGGGGGGGTTAGGGGGAGTAATGAGGCCATGAGGGAGAAGCCCTCATGAGTGGGACTAAGTGCTCACCTAGATGGGACTCCAGAGAGCTCTGGAGAGCTTTCACCACGTGAAGACACAAAGAGAACAGGGCAGTCTCCACCTGCAAAGAGCCCTCACCAGACCCAACCAAACTGGCACACTGATCTTGGACTTCAAAACTCCAGAACTGTGAGAAATGAACTCCTGTTGTTTATAAGTCACCCAGTCTATGACACTATCATAGCAGCTCAAGACTGCTCCCTCTCCCTCAGAGGGCATGTATAATGAAGCCCTCAGAATCATAAAGTTTACTTTTGTAACATGCCTGGCACCTGACCCTTCATTTCCATTCTACTGTGTTAGGTAAACTCTTTATCTTTTCCCCAAATGTTCTCCTTTTCTCTTCCATCATAAGTCTTCCTTATCACACGCTAATTTTCTAAAATGGAAAATTAACTTCACATACACACGTCAACACACAGACACACACAGACACACAAACACCACCATAAAATTCTTGAGCAACACCTCACAAGATAAAGGATAATTTTGTCAGCATGCTATATATTGTTCTCTATCATCCAAGCACGGCCTGTTTCCTTCTAGTCCTTCCTGGCACACTGTGCCCTATACCTCATTTCCTATTCATATTAAACCACCCACTCTTCCATGAACATGTCAAGGGTTTTCATGCTTCTGCAACTTTTTATTCAGGTGCTCAAATTATCTGAATGTGCTCTGCTTCTCTCAGTCTCATCAAGTCAAATGATGTTTCCTTGGTGAAGCCTTCTGTAAGTTTCTCCCAAGGGGACATTGTGATTGACTGCCCAGCACATATTTATGCCACCCCAAATGATCAGCTTAAATCAGTATAATCTCATACCTCTACTCTAGGACAGGTGCAGGAATGAATGATACATGACACAACTTTAGCCAAATTTAGATTCTCAATAAGTTTGGCATCTTTTACAAAGCTTTAGTTTCTTCCATGGCAAGGAATCTATCACATTTATCTTTGTAATGTTCATATATCCAAGTTATATAGTTGCCACAATCATTATGTATAATTGTTTCTATAGTATAGTCATTTAGTAAGCAAAAGTTTATTTGTATTTGTCATATAGTAAGACTGTAGTGTAGAGACTTTTCATCATAGCTGCAACTATCATATAGTAGGCATTTAAATGTTGACATAGTAAGCTTAGGTTGGCCAAGGTGGTTCATGCCTGTAATTCTAGCACTTTGGGAGGCCGAGGCAGGAGGATCGCTTGAGCCAGGTGTTCAGGGCCAGCATGGGCAGCATAGCAAGACCACATTTCTACAGAAAAAAATAGAAAAATTAGCTGGGCATGGTGGTGCATACCTATAGTCTCAGCTACTCAGGAGGCAGGAGGGCCGCTTAAGGTCAGTTCAACTGCAGTCTGATGATCAGCCCACTGCAGCCTAACACAGCCAACAGAGGAGACCCTGTCTCATAAAAGAAAAAAAAAGACATATAAGAAATTGACATTTGAATAACAGTATTTATTAAATAACTTATACAAATTTTAGTATTTTTTTAGCATAATGCATTTTTGCCAGTCTATTATTATGTCTAATACTTTCAAATTTTTGAGGCTGGAATAAACTTTTTCATTCTTTAGACAGTCCTGTCAGTAAAAGTAGGTCCTTCGTTATGTGCCATTACATTGCTTTCTTCTTTCTTGAGATTCTGTAATTGAATCTGATATTGTCTTGTGTGTCTCAGTGTATGCTTGAAACAAGTGATTTGACACTATGTCGTCCCACCTCAGTTATGTGGAATCCTAGCTATTTCAGTACCTAAAACAGTGGTACTGCTCTAAACATACATCAATTAAAAACACAGTTTTTAAACACCCTTTATTTACTTTCCACACATTATAGGAATATATAGATGACATCTTGGTTCCAAATTTACCACAGTATAAAAGATGGGAAAGAAAGAAAACAATCTGGGATTAGTAAAATTACATATATGTTGGAATATGATATACCTGGATTCAAACCCTGATCTTAACTTTCTGAACACCAGACCCTGGGGAAATTACACTACATCTGTGAGATCTTCGGTTTCTGCATCTGTAGTCTGGTGAAAATTGTAGGGTCATTGCAGGGTTACTTCAGGATTACATGTCTGTGAAAATATTTTGCATTGTGTCTGATCCTCAGTAAGTTACCAGCAAAAGGTACCATTTCAGTGGAGGTTTTTACAGGTAATCATAGAGAAGAAAGAAGAAAATGATCAAGGGGAAAAACAAGGCTTCATGAAGGGAGTGTTGCAAGAAATTAAACTTCAAAAATTAGTGGAGACTTCCAGGTAGACAAGGGAAGAAGGACACTCGAGGTGGAACAAACAATAGGAGGAGAGGATAGGTACATAAGTACGGAGCAGAAAACAGCTCGGTATGGCCAGGGTCTATAACAGCAGATTAGAAACATTCTGGTATCATATTTTTAGACATGGCCACATCACTTAATGAAAAGCAGATAAGGTTTATGAATAAGTCAAGTTGCAAGTCATACTTGTCTAGTGCCTAGGCCTTAGATGTAGCAAAGGTGGAAAGCTACCCTCCCAGAAGAGGAACCCCCAGTATGAAGTTCTGTTTCACACTAGCCTTTCACACTTCTAAAGAAAGTGCCAACTTGTTCTGTTTTTCTTTTCCTTGCTCAAAGTCCCCAATCTTATCCTTTGTTTGTTGGTTTTTTGAGAAAGAAGTCTCACTTTGTTGCCCCTGGTAGAGTGCTGTAAAGTCACAGCTCACAGCAACCTCAAACACTTGGGCTTAAGCGATTCTCTTGCCTCAGCCTCCAAGTAGCTGGGACTTCAGGTGTCTGCCATAATGCCCAGCTTTATCCTTTCAAATACACTGTCCACTCTGCAACCAGAGTAACGTACCAATCTAAATCATAAATCTACCAACATTGACTGAACTATTTAAAAGCCTTTGTTTTCCATGACTTTAAAAAAATAAAATTTAAATTTCTTTGCAATAGCAACAATGTTCCCATAACCTATTCTTTAAATCCCTGTCAGTCATCATATTTTTATGTCTTTTTTCTGCTTTTGTACTTTGCAGTAAAGAAATACCAAACTACTTAAGACACTTGGCCCTTTCAAACTTTGTGCCTTTTCCCATCATTTCCATGCACTCTAAGATCCTTTTCTCTTCATTGCCAGCCCAGCAGTCTTCAAAACTGTTCAGGTGTCTTTACTTTCCCTGATACCCACCCTGGGATGAATGCACCCTGCCTGTGCTCCATTAGAAAGCCCTGTATCCAAGTTACTTGTTTGTGTCTGTCCCAGTGGAATATAATTTCCTGAAAGATTTTAAATCTTATTCATATTTGAGTAAGCTCAGCACAATGACTGCTACATGGTACTTGACAAACATGCCTGTGAATGAAAGGTAAGTAAGAATATAAATAATCACTCTAACAAAGCACTTCCCAGAAGGTCATCATACTAGTGATTAATAATATTCCTAAGCTGAAAGTATTTCATTTTTCATTCCAAATATTCCATTGAACAAAACTTTTTATACTTTGATTAAGTCAGAAGTTTTTATTTCTCATGACTTTAAAATAAATATTTTTCAAATTTTTCCAAGTCCCTAGCTGTATCTTAATCAAAAGTACATAAAATTGGTTAAAATTAGACCCTCTGGCTGGTTTTCATTTCATTATTTATCATTAATGGCAAGTGCAGAGCAACATTAATTTGGTCACAAACAGTCCTACCATTTTGAAACATTTCAACAACCAAGATTTGACAAACATTAAAATGCCTACCATACGCCTGACCTAGGATCCTTGGAAGAACTTCCCAAGGCACATAGTTCACAACTGCTATGGCCTTCTTTTTTAATGATAGTATATATATTGAAAAGACAAAACATGGTTGTGTCTAAAGTCTCTTTATTACATTTGCACATTGTTATCTGCTGAGAAGGCAAGACCAGTGCCTTTATCATAACTTGGCTCATCCTGATGTGATACTTGGGATTTGTTGATAGAGTTGGGCAGCTGTCCATTCAGAAAGTATCTAACTACAATCTTGGCAACAAATATTACACCAAGGTGCCAACAATTTTGCCTTATAATCAGTTTTTTCTCAAGGGCTCTAGCAACTCTATTTTTGCCCTCTTTTTTAGAAATCCATTTGCATAATAGTTAAGCTGGTGCTGCCAAATCAACTTGAAACAACTTATACAACTCTTTTTCATCACAGTCATTCTCCATTTTTGTCCAACAGCTTTTTTAAGGAACCACGTGCTTAGAGGCCAATGGTATTAACTTTGCTATGTTTTCAAACAACTACTTTTTAAAAATTGCCTGAGTTTTTCTTTTCTTGCTACCTACTGCTTTCGTGTGTGTGTGTGTGTGTGTGTGTGTGTGTGTGTGTAGGGGAGGTATTGTACATTTATGAGCATCATTAAGACCACCATGAGTATCTCCTATGAATAGCTCTTCACTGAGGGACTAGCTATCGGAAATGCACTCTACTTCAGAGGGAAGAAGATATTTATCTATGAATTTTAGCTGCAGGCTGTCCTACTCTCTTATTCTTTTCTTGAGATAAAGGAAGGTATAGAAAGAGTATCCTTACAGGAATCCCATGCTGGAGCTTTCATCTCTAAATAAATGGCCCATCTGCCTGCCAGCAGAGGAATCTCCTCAGACTGTCTAGTAGTCAGATTCCACCAGTAGATATGGTTTTATTTGGACAACTTCCCTCAAGATAGTCAATCTTATAAACATCTTATCATTTATATTCAGTATAATTTTCTTGTAATAATTAGCAAAAGAACACCATTCTTGAAATCAGGAAGAACTGGGTTTAAACATCAGGTCTGTACCTGTACTTGGTAACATGTAAGTGATAACACTCACCTCACAGTCCTTCGAGGATTAAACAACAGAATATATTAAAAAGCACCAGGAACACAGCAGTATCGAAGACATATGGTGACAACAATAAAATTCCTTACAATGGAATATTAAAGGAGTAATTAGTTGCTTTTTTAAAAAGTCAAAAATCATCTCCTCCCTCTTCTTTTCTCTCCTCCTTGGTGCTGCTCTGCAGCATCCCTCCCTCGCCAATAAAAACCTTTCGTACAAAAAAAAAAAAAAAAAAAAAAAAAAAGTTAAAAAAACAGAAAGGCAGGTGAGATTTTATTCATTAAAGCTCGAGGGTTCTCTGGTTCTTGAGGGTCTTAAGGATTCTACCCAATTCTAAAAGACATGGCAAGAGATGCCTACATGGTCTTGTAGTCTCCGAGGCAGGGAATCTGATGTAAGTGGCGAAGAATCAGACACCACTGATAGCCACGTCACCTTGGGCAAAGATGTTGACTTCTCATATGCTTCAGTTTCCTCATCTCTAAAATAGTTTTGGCTTTAGACACTTGTTATAAAGATTTAAAGAGCCGACACATTAAAGCATTCCTGGAACATGGAAGACTTTTATAATAATACATGTTGAATGTTATAGTTATAATATCAATCAGATCATTATGGCACAAAGACAAAGAAAAAACAAGTGCCATGCTGATCCACTCTCCCTAAAGGTAAAAGAATTGATCTTGGCCTAAGCACCAATCTTTCACCATTATACACTTTCTCCACACTGAAACTTCACTGGTGCATACATCACCTAAACTCTTTTCCCAGGTGCATTCTCTTTTCGCCCTTTCTTCCCAACTATTTGTCATGCATGAGGCACACACGTTTCCCTGGATACCTCTACCACATGCATGTTCCATCCAAACTGAGCATAGGATTTAACTCCTTATTCCCATGGTATCCTTTCCCTTGCTTAATTATGATGATTAAATGTAAAAATACTATAGGAATATTTTCTTTTTGTTTTCTACTCTTATCTTTTGATATATTTTAAATTCTTCATTACTAATATTTTTCATAAATTAAACATTTAAATTATTCCAAAATCATGAAGACTTGTGATTCCAGAACCATCATTTCTAAAAGAAAAACTCAGATCTGTAAAGGGAGGAAAAAAATCAGAAAAAGTACTGGTGTGAATGCTTATTTTAAATAAGTTCTGCTTACATTTCATGTAAAATTATAGTTACTAGAAATCTACTAGGAGTAGATTTTGACCTGTGGCTTTTATTCTATTTAAATCAAATAAGGCCAAACAAATGTCAGGAAAATGTTTTAGTTTTTTTTTTTTTCTTTCTTCTTACTGTGGTTAAATGAGGACATGACTTATTTGGCATGTTCTTATCCTCAGAACTCAGTAGCTGACTTCAGTTTTACATAAGAGAACCAACAGTCAGACCAAAGTTAAAGGAACTCATGAAGAACAAGCAAAAGAAACATGAGCTGGAACCTTCTCGAGAGTTCACTACAGAGTAGGATTTGTTTTAAATGAACAGTTCTCTTAGCTTGGGGTTCAGTAGCAGCTGGTGGTGATTCTTCCTTTCCATTTTTATTTCCTAATTGCAGTATATGTATTTAATCATTCTGTTGCACATTTTATTTTAATGAGTAAGCCCTGGGCCATCTCTGTGCCACTACAGAAAAGATACTCTCATGAAGGTTATAAGAAGGCTAGTCAGGAGGGCAAAACATTTCTTGATAAAAGCTTTTTCTAAGAGTTATAAATAGAAGCTTTTCCAGGACTGCCACTGATGCTATTTTGGGAATCATGTAACATTCACGATATACTTCCCTGCAAGACAATTTTGTGCTAAAGCATTGCAAAAAGAGACAGTGCCTTTGGAGTTCACTGTATGTGATATTCAAAAGTAGTGTCAGGTTCAAGCTTCTATCTTAATCCTCACTTGTTATTATGGTAAGTAGCTTTCTGGTTTTCTGCTTTATCCAGGTAGCATTGTGATATTTTGTCCATTAGAAGCAGATAGTAAAAAGTCCTCTCCAAACTCCATTTACTTCATCTATCACTACTATGGCTGAATTTAAATTAAAGTTTTCAAAAATAAGATAAAATTGCACATTTAATCCCATTTTGAATGGAAGAAATGGATTTAATTCAAAAAGAGAATCCATGAGAATATCTGAAACTATACCATGCCCTGATCTAAAACTTTTATGAAAAGCTAATAAGAATGCCTAAAATTCTGAATTTAGATGCTCATTTTAATACATTATAGTTTACTACAAATACTCAGTGCTTTTCTGAAGAATCTATACATCTCAGTATCTTAGCATTTTACATATATTCTATTTTCTTTGACATTTTAAACAATTTCCAGCAAGAAATCTTACAAACATGTATGCATGATAAAAATGTTTGTGAAGTTCTCTAAAATAATCCTGTGAAACTTGAAAACTAATGTCAATGTATTTCCCTAACTCTAAATTTTATCACACTTTTGGGAGTTTTAAGTGTAATTCTCAACTTTAAGATGAAGGAAATGTGTAGTAAAATTATGCCACATGTAAATCTGATGGTTAATGATAATCATAAAACTATGAGGCCTGACAATTTAGTCTGTGAACTTCACACCATGTACTTAGGTTGGCAGCACTGTACAAACAACTCCGTAAGGTTTCAAATCTTAGTATATCAGTGTCTCACAGTGTGTTCATGTTGATGTGCGGCAGTGTCTTGCTGAGTGTAATTTATTATTGTTGCATGTTACTGTGTGCTATCATAAGAATATCAGAGCTTGAATTAGAACAAAAAAAGATTCATACATTATTGTTAAATTTCTTGTTAAGATTGGAAGTAAAATCAGGAACATGTTAGTCCAAGTTTATGGGGATAATGCTGTGAAGAAAATGGCAATGTACAAACGTATTAAACATTTTTCTGAGGGCATAAAAATTGTCACTGATGAAAAGAGATTATTTAGAGCAGCTAGTAATGAGCAGAGCTGATGAAAACATTGAAAGAATTTATTGAATTGTTCATCAAAATCATCAGCTGACTGTGAGAAGCACAGAACAAGTAAACATAAATAGAGAAATGGGAAAATCTTAACTGATAAACAACTCATGGCTCTTGCATTACAATAGTGCACAAGCTCACACAGTACTGTCTGGATTTTTTAGCCAATAAACAAATAACTATATTAGAACATCCTCCCTACTCACCTAATCTGGTTCCCAATAACTTTTTTCTTAAGCCAAAGATAAAGAAAATATTGAAAGGAAGAAATTTTGATGGTATTCAGTACATCAAGGGTAAGACAACAGCTTTGATGGTTATTCCAGAAAAAGAGTTCCAAAATCATTTTGAAGGGTAGACTAGGCCCTGGTGTTAGTGCATAGCTTCCCAAGGGCAGTATTCAAAGGTGACTATGGTGATGTTCAGCAATGCAGTATGTAGCACTTTTTCTAGGATAAAACTCTCACACCTCCATATATAGTCAAAATCCTCAAAATTATCAAATGACTCACATGATACTCTAGCACTTGCTGAAGCATGATCTATAAGAAGACAAGAAATGAGAAAGGCAAGCTTAGGAACGCAAATCATACTTACCATAAGAACATTAGCCAATTCTGCAGGATAGCTGATAGACTAAACAGTGACTTGATGACCTTGTGGGATTAGAAGAATAGAGCTCAAAATCAGGAACTTAAAATGCCCACAAAAGTAACATCAAGATTTAAAAATTTGGTAAGCAAGTAGAAAATATAAAACATGACATGGTTATTGTGAGAAAAAAAAAAAACAGAATAGAAATCTATTAACTGAAAAATATAACAACTGAAATTACGTGAAGAGGTATAATTAGTAATATTTGAAGAATTAGTGAATTGAAAATAAGGCAGAAAGGACAACTCAAAATTATCTTATATTAATGGTTAAAATTATATAAAATATAGAAGAGCTGGCAGAAAAGAGATGGAAGAAAATGTGTCAAAAACAGTATTTTATGAAATAGTAAGTATAATTGTACATAAAATAGTAAAGATTTTAATCTAGACATTCAAGAACATCAATGATTGTCAAACACAATAATCAGAAATGCCTCATAGTAAAACTGAAAAACCCAAAAGAAAGAGAATAGTAACAAATTAGAGGAAACAGACTGCTTTGAAAGAAAAGAAAGTCACACAGTTTACTTCTTAGCAACCAGAATGATAATGTTAATAAGCTGAATAAAATAATTGTTACTCTCAATTCTTAAATTGTATACTTGGCAAAAGGATACTTTAAATAAAAACAAAGTAAAGATGGTTTTAGAACAAGAAAAAATGAAGTTTATGACTGGTGGGAAATTCCAATGAGTGTTCTTAAGTCACAATAAGAATAATAACTGATAGAGTATCCAAAATGTATAAAAGAATACAGAGCAAATAAAAGGTCATTAAAATGTGGGTAAAGGCACTTTGGGAGGCCGAGTCAGGTGGATTGCTTGAGCACACATGTTCAAGACCAGCCTGAGCAAACGCAAAAACCTGTCTCTACTAAAAATGCAAAAACTGAGGCAAGAGGATCACTTGAGCCTGAGTTGTAAGTTGCTGGGAGCTATGATGCTACAGCACTCTAACCAAGGAATAGCTTGAGACTCTGTCTCAAAACAAACAAACAAACAAACAAACAAACAACAACAACAACAAAAAAAAACACAAAAAAATGTAGGTAAAGGTATATACACTTTATGAAGTAATAAAAATGACTGTTAAAAATCTACAATCATTGTCTAGAAGGATGATAAAAGTATTAATTAATAATGATTTGATAGTGAAATACAGCTTTTTTTAAAAAAATATTTATTTATTTATTTACTTATTGTGGAGAAGGGGCGGGGAAAGAACGCGGAGAAAGAGGTGCGTGACAGGGTCGGGCTGAAATACAGCTTTTACAATTTCAAATGTAATGCTAAGTAAGTAGAATGTAAGCAAATAACTTCTGAACTAAGACAGAATGGAATAATACATGTTAATAAATTCAAGGAGAGAGAAAGCAATGAAGCAGGAACAGTTGAGATGAGTAGAAAGTAGAAAATAAGACAGCAGATTTAATCCAAATATATAAATAACAAAGCAGATATAAACAACATTGTTTCTAACATGACATCTATAGCATGAAAATACATAAAGGTTGCTAAAAAAGAAAAATGGAAAAAGTCAAACAATAATCAAAATAAAGTTTATGTTAGCTCCATGATGCTGGTGTAAGTTTCCTCCAGACCATATCCTATTGATCACACCTAACAACTCTGGGTGGTGGCAAGATACTTGAGGATCTCTGAAACATGAAGGATAGGGAGGTAAAAACTTGAGGAACTAATCCATGCAGGGGTGAATTTAACTTTTTATTTTCATATTCTTAGTCCAGGAATAAACCCCAGTTGCAAAGTTGTATAATGCACACTCTTAAAACTCAAAAACTCCACCTGAGATGAATCATGAATAGAGTTTAGCAGACAGGAGAGTAAAAGAGACAGAGTCATAGCAGGTGTCTCCTAACTCTGTTTATGGTCCTGGGATGAATTATGCATGGATAGGACAGACACAAATCAGGGTAATAAAACCTTGGGGGAAAAGACCCATTCTTAACGAAAAGGCAGCTATAATAATTATGTACCATGCTATAAAGGAAAACAAAAAATGAATGAAAAAATAGAAAATCATAATGGAGTTATGAGGCGAAATCAAAAGAAAAACTCTGGCAATATGAATAATTAGACTAGACCAACTCCCCCAAGGATCAATGGGAGCAGACAAAGCACAAGGTACCATGCACAAAAAAATATCTGACATGTCAAAAATAGAATTCAGAATCAGGATAGCAAATAAGATTAAATTAGAACTCCAAGAAGTAACCCAAAATATAACTCAAGAATTCAACAAATTCAAAGACAAAATGACCTAAGATTTTGACACATTGAGACAAGAAGTTGCATGCCTCAAAGATCTGAGAAACACAGTAGAATCCTCAGTAACAGAATGGAGCAAGCAGAAGAAAGGATTTCTGACATTGAAGACAAAGCTTTCGAATGCTCCCAAACTCTCAAAGAAGAAGAGAAATGGAGAGCAAAAACAGACCACTCTCTCAGAGAGCTCTGGGATAATTCGAAGAAAACCAATATTCATCTTATAGGGATCCCCAAAAGTGACGAAGTGGCTTCACAAGGCACAGAGTCTCTTCTCCATGAGATTATGAAGGAGAA
>CAUYPK010022552.1:0-30117 GCA_963574355.1 Loris lydekkerianus
TTTAATAGGGATTGCGTTGAAATTATATATTGCTTTGGGTAGTATGGCCATTTTAATAATGTTGATTCTTCCCAGCCATGAGCATGGTATGTTTTTCCATTTGTTAACATTTTCAGCTATTTCTTTTCTTAGAGTTTCGTACTTCTCTTTATAGAGATCTTTCACGTCTTTTGTTAGGTAAATTCCTGGAGTCTTATCTCCTCAGACTCACCATGACCAGTTGCAGGGAAGCTGATACTCAGCCGCCATCTTGCTCTACCTCCCATTCACATATTTTCCAGACTATAGTTTTTAAAAAAAAACTATGAACAAATTCCTATGCACACTGGACATATCTTATTTGAAATAAAAAAACAAAATGGGAATAAATACAATCACACTGCCTCATGCAGCCCATGGGCTGCAGTTTGAGGACCCCTGGCTTTCAGCAACCTCAAACTGATGGGCTCAATCAATCCTCTTTTCTGAGACTCCCAAGTATCTGGGACTAAGGAGCCCACCACAAGGCCTGGGTATGTTTAGAGATGGGGACTCACTCTTGCTCAGTCTGGTCTCGGACTTGTGAACTCAGGCAATCCACCTGCCTTGGCCTCTCAGAGTGCTAGGAATACAGGCGTGAGCCATCTTGCCAAGCTTAGCTTTTAATTCTCTTCAGACCTCTCCAACTGATTGGATGAGGCTCAACCACCTGGGGGAAGCCAATCTGCTTTACTCAGGTGGCCAATTTATTTATTTATTTATTTTGAGACAGATTCTCACTTTATTTCCCTCCATAGAGTGTTGTAGCATCACAGCTCACAGCAACCTTAAACTCTTGGGCTTAAGCATTTCTCTTGCCTCAGCCTCCCAAGTAGCTGGGACAATAGGCACCTGCCATAATGCCTTTTTTGTTGTAGTTGTTACTGTTGTTTAGCAGGCCTGGGCAGGGTTTGAACCCGCCAGCCCCAGTGTATGTGGCCAGCACCTTAACCACTGAGCTATGGACACCTAGCCTTAGTTGGCCAATTTAAAAATACTCTTACAGGGTGGCACCTGTGGCTCAAAGGGGTAGAGCACCAGCCCCATATGCCAGAGGTGGTGGGTTCAAAACCAGCCCTGGTCAAAAACTGCAAAAAAAAAAAAAAAAAAAAAAAAAAAGAAAGAAAATAATTAAAAATGAAATAAAAATAATAAAAATACTCTTACAGAAACTTCTGAAAGTATCTTTGACCAAATATCTGGTACAATGGCCCAGCCAACTTGACCATCCAAATAACCATTTGCCTAATCATGTATTTCCATTATTAGCTTTTAGAAATCATTGGCAATATACTGAAACTAGGGAGAAAAATGTCCCCTAGATAATTCTACAGGTCAACCCTAGAAAAACGAATTACTAAAATAAAATAGTTTAGTAGTTCTTTGTTTATGTGTATGGTTAGGTTTGAATTATGGAACTTTCCTTTTTTTTCCCCCAACAAATTTACCTGAATGATTTCCTGGATTCATGAGTTAGAAAAAGGAGGAGAAACACATTTGTGTGTAGATATGTAGTTATGTATGAAGACTTACATTGCTGAAGCTGCCTGGAATGTTTATTATGGGGAAAACGTGAGATTAATTACTGTGCATCATGTCAGACCTATTCAGTTTCTTTGTCTATATTAGGAACAATTATCCAGGAGGTGGCTGTGTTTTTCTTTTCCCAGTTTCCCTTAGCCAAAATGGTTACCATGGTGATACATTGAGAGCTGTGGGATGTGATACAGACTGAAAATCCATTTGTGATTCTTGTATGAATCATTTATTACTATAGTAGTTGTCCAGGGTTGCTTTTATAATTCTGTTATTTCCTCTATATTTATTAATTGACATTTGACTGTTGGGCAGGGCTATATTCATTTATTTATATTAGTATGATTCATATATTCCTATTTTTTTCTCAGAGAGTTACCATTTGTTATTATAATTATTTAATTTGATACTTACTTTGTCCCAGAATGGCCAGTGGAAAAAGCCCTTCAAGTTGAACTCAGTTTCATTTGATGCCTCCCTAGAATTGCTTGAACATGTATTTTTCTCTCTGAGCTGGTCTCCCATCTTTAGAGAGGAAGTAGTGATGCACTTTGAGGATTTAAAGAGAAAAGTCTGAAAATAACAACCTACCATATGAGGTTGGACAATTAAGTTTGAGAACTCATCCTAGAAAAGTGCTACATAAGGCTGGGCGCAGTGGCTCATGCCTGTAATACTAGCACTCTGGGAGGCCAAGGTGGGAGGATTGTTTTAGCTCAGAAGTTCGACACCACATCTTCCCTAAAAATCCAAAAATTAGTTGGGCATTGTGGCAAGTGTCTGTAGTCCCAGTTATTCAGGAGGCATAGGCTAGAGGATCACTTGAACCCAGGAATTTGAAGTTTCTGTGAGCTGTGCTGCCACAGCACTCTACTAGGGTGACAAAGTGAGACTCTGTCTCAAAAAACATCAATTAATTATTTTAAAAAATGGTGCTGGGACAAGTGCATATCCATATGCACAAATATATACTATGACCCATATATCACACTATATACAAAAGTCAACTCAAAATGGATCAAAGATCTAAATGTAAAACCTAAAGCTGTAAGACTTTTAGGAGAAAACACAGGATAAAGTCCTCCTGAACAGAGAATAGGTCCATCCTTCAAAGCACTTTTTCTGCCATGAGTTCCAGAACTTACCGTATATACTCGAGGATAAGCCGAGTTTTTTTGGCACAAAATTTGTGCCGAAAAACCTGAACTCGGCACAAATTTTGTGCCGAAAAAAACTCGGCTTATACTCGAGTATATATGGTAATTGTCAAGCCTTGTACAAAGATAGCTCTGAAGAAAGAGCTTCAAAGATGGCCATTGAAGAGAGTTCCAAAGTTGCTTTGAATGGTGGACTAGGTGATGCCATTGGTGCACAGTTTCCCAAGAGGAGTATTTTGAAGGTAACCATAGTGATATTCAGCAATGAGGTTTGTAGCACTTTTTCTAGGATGAGTTTGTTAACTTAATTGTCCACCATTTCTCCATTCTCAACTGCCTCTGTTCTGTCATTGTAATGCCTCTGACATTAACATAATAGCATGACTACCAGAAGGAATACTTGGAAATGTAATTCCAAACAGTGATTGAGATTATTGAATTTTTAATTGACAAAGACTATATATATTCAAGTTGTACAACATGATGATTTGAAATACCTATACATTGCATAATTCTTATCACAATCAAATAAATTAGAAAATCTATTACTCATGGTGTATGTTAGATCCTCAGGACTTGTTCATCTTAAAACTGAAAGTTTGTGCCGTTTGATCACCACTTTATTTCCCTCACCCCCAACCCCTGGCAAATGTTGTTCTGCTTTTTTGATGAGTACAACTTTTTTTTTTTTTTTAGACCATCTCACTTTGTTGCCAAGGCTAGAGTGCCATAGCATCATCATAGGTCGTAACTTCAAACTCCTGGGTTGAAGGTATTCTTCTGCCCCAGTCTCCGAGTAGCTAGGACTAGGGATACCTGCCACACCACCTGGTTACTTTTTCTATTTTTAGTAGAGACTGGGTCTCATTCTTGCTCATGCTGGTCTATAACTTCTGGGCTCAAGGGATCCTCCCTCCTTGTCCTCCTAGAGGGCTAGGATAACAGACATGAGCCACTGTGCCTGGCCCTCCATGAGTTCAACTTTTTTAGGTTCTATGTATAAGTGAGATCTGTGTTTGTCTTTCCGTGTCTGGCTAATTTCACTTAACATACTCTCTTCCAGGTTCATTTATGTTGTTGCAAATGGCAAGATATACATGGATAATCTCCATTATATATGTAAATCAATAAGTATAATATAAAACATATTGAATCTTTCTTGTAGCCCAGGTATGAATCCCACTTGATTGTGGTAAATAATCCTATTAATGTGCTGTTGAATTTGGTTTGTTAATGTTTTTTGGGGGGGTTTTGCATCTATGTTTAGTAGAAATAGCAATGATCTATTTAGATATTAATAATGAAAAGGCTAATGCTTGTTATGATTTCTTCAGTGCCTGATACCATTGCAATTGGTAAACATATTCTTAGTCATTAAATCTTCACTGTAATCTATGAGAAAGAGCTACTTTTGCTCATACTTTAAGCACAATGAAGACAGGGTTAGCAAGTGGTGAGGCATAGATTTGAGTGCAGGCTGTGTGGCACCAGGACATCTACATCTAACCAGTATATGTCATTACCTCGCATATGAGAAATGAGATCAACCTTACTATGTATCAGGGCAAAGCAAAATAGATGAAACTGATATACTATGTTTTTTCCCAGTTGACTAGGCAGAGATTTAAAATATTGGAAAAAAATGAACGCGGCATGGAATTTGGGAAAATATTTCTATGGAAGGGGCGGCTAGGGTTTTATCTCCCTTCCTGTGCCACAGGGATGTCCCCATTATGAAGTAAATGGCTTTTCAGTGGATGGGACAGAGAATGGCTGTATTTTCCAGTGATTTTATTATTTGTATATTTATAAGAGCAATAGGTGCTTATTACAGGTAACAAAAGAAAATATGAGACATGAAATAAAGTAATAATTCCTGAAACGTAACACCCAATTTCACAAATCTAGTGTGAAGATTAAACAAACTAGAGCAGGAATGGTGGGGAATTGAGAAAATAAGTCACACAAGAGATATAGATGACACAAAAGACAAAGAGATGAGATGACTGCAGCTAGCACCAAACTGTGTGAATAGCTTTATTTACATTGTACCTAAATAAGGTTGCTTACATTAACAATGTTGCAAATCAGCAAGGAAAGCCAGTGGGAATATTTTCCTTTTACAAGGCTGAGGGGAAGTAACTGGATAAGTAAAAGGAGTTTTATCATAGATAATATTCTTTCCTTTTTTTTTTTTTTTTAGACAGAGTATCAAGCTATAGCTGTGGGTAGTGTAATGGCTTCACAGCTTACAGCAACCTCAAACTCTTGGGCTTAAGCGATTCTCTTGCCTCAGACTCCCAAGTAGCTGGGACTACAGGTGCCCACCACAATGCCCAGCTATTTTTTGCTTGTAGTTGTCATTGTTTGGCAGGCCCCAGATGGATTTGAACCCACTAGCTCTGGTGTATGTGGCTGGCACCTTAGCTGCTTGAGCTGTAGGCGTTACTCAGACAATATTTTTAATGACGTGAATGGGGTAAAGATTAATTTTAGGGAGAGAAGGCTGTGTGCTTTTAGGAAAAAGATAGGAAAGTATACAGAAGCTACGTTAAGAGGGAGCAAGGAGAAAGAACTATTGTTGTTTTAGGAAGGGCAGAGAAGCAGTGGGGGTTGTTCTTTGAATGCACCTCCCAGGCTGTGGGGGTTCTACTGCCTCACAGTCCACATTCCACAACCCAAAGGTGAGAATTGCTAATGTTTCTCCTGCATTATATTCTTCTGGATGTTTTCTTATGCAGGAATTACTTAAGAAATAAACTTATGCATGTATGGATGCATTTGTATATTTATATACAAAAGATCTCATTTTAGTTCTTTTTCACCTGCATGTATCAGTACAGTGCATTGAATTATATTCCCCAACAAGATATGTTTAAGCTTTCACTTATAGTACCCATGAATGTGACATTCTGTAGAAATAGGGTCAGTGCCCATGTAATTTAGGATCTCAAGATGAGATTATTCCACATTTAGTATGGGCCCTAAATTCAATGATTGGTGTCCTTACAACACAAAGGATAGAAATTTGACACCACAGGGGTCATGTGAAGAAGGAGACAGAAACTGGAGTTATGCAGCCACAACCAAGAAACGCTATCAGCCACTAGAAGCTGGAAGAGGTAAAGCAGGGTTCCCTTCTCAAGCCTTCAGAGAGAATGTGACCCTGTCAACACCTTGATACCAGATCTCCAGAACTGTAAGGAAATAAATTTCTCAAAAAAAAAAAAAAAAAAATTCTGGCCAGGCACAGTATTTTATGCTTATAATCCTAGCACTCTGGGAGGCCAAGGTGGACAGATTGCTTGAGCTCAGGAGTTTGAAACCAGCCTGAGAAAGAGAGACCCCATCTCTACTAAAAATAGAAAAATTAGCTGGGTGTTTTTGTGGGTGCCAGTAGTTCTAGCTACTTGGGAGGCTGAGGCAAGAGTATCTCTTGAGCCTAGGAGTTTGAGGTTGCTGTGAGCTATGGTGATACCACGGCACTCTATCCAGGGTGACAGAGTGAGACTCAGTCTCAAAGAAAAAAATAAAAATAAAATTTTGAACTTAAAGCATATCAGAGATATTTGATTCTCCCCTCTAAATGTCTATCTTCTCATTAGGAGAAACAATAAGAAATGACTTTTCACAATGCCTCTTTAGTTCTGAGGCTCAGCTCCTACTGCTGTGTCTCAGTGTTTTGAGGGTCATTGAAGTCCTATTCCATGCTGACAGCTATTGAACGGTGGAAAGGTGCTGCAAAGAACCAGGCAGAATAGAGTTAGTAGCAGAGATTTGTTAAGAGCATATGCAAGAAGATGGTCTGCCAGCGAAAATGGGGAATGGCAGCACCACCTAGTTAGGCTGAGGGACCTCTTTTAAAGCAGTTCAGGGTGTGGTGCAGTTCAGGAGATGGCTCAGGAGATTGTGGGGTATCCTCTGACAGAGATCACAGGTCATCTGCTGGAGGCCTTGTAAAAGGTGTAAGGGTTATCTTGTGGAAGTATGCAACTTGGAAGGACTGTTTTAACAGAACCAGAAGAGCAAGGAGAGTTAGTTCTCTGCTTAATCAATGTCCCAACTAACAAGTCCTATTCAAGTCTTTCCTTAATGGATGTTTAACTCCTCCCACACACTCCATCCCAGAGGTAGAGACTTAGTGAGTTTTTATTCCTGGAGGCAGAGAAATACTAAGGCAGGGTATATACTCTGGGCAGGTTTCTCCTTTACTCTGTAGCTAGCTCTACAAGGATAGTATGGATAAGGATAGTAAGGATAGTATGGTCAGTCCCATTTTGCAGATGACTGAGGCCAGGCTCATTGAGCCTAAGTCACTGCTTCAGATAAAGGGCAATATTGGAATGAGGCTCCACCCCTCACCTTCCCTAGAGAACCCTGAGCAGCCTTTCTTTTAGAAGATGGGTTTCCAAGGCTTCAGAAATGACCAGATCACATTCCTCCTGCTATTGTGGTCCCATGGAGCCTCACTCCACAACTCCTCTTGAGTGATGAAGATGACAGAGGAGATGAAATCCCACCCTTTGCATCAAGAGACCTGTGTGTAGGGCCCCATGAGTTAGCAGATCCCTGAAGTGATGAGTAGGCTAAGGTGTTGGCCTTGGGACAGGTTAGCCAGAGGGAAGGAAAGTGACTTGTACTCACCTACTTTAGACAAATGTACTTTATATTTCATCTGCTTTAATCTTAAATTGCTGTTCAAGTTACCCCATCATTATGACCATTGTTCAGGTCAGGGTTCTGCCTTTAGGGGAGTGTATGTAAATGGAGGGTAATCCTTTATTATCTCCGGAACAGCTTCTAATTAGAATATTCTACACCCCAGAGTAGCAGGGGTATCCAGCCTGTGGTGGGATGTTTGCAGATTTTGTGAGGACTTTTTTTTTTCTTATCTATGGTTTCAGATATCACAAAAAATAGGCATTAATTTGCTAATCAGCTTTCTGTGTTTGTGTATTTGATATGTGTCCCAAGACAACTCTTTTTATTCCAATATGCAGCACAGAAAAAAAAAAAAAAAGGTTGGATACCCCTGCTCTAAAGATTTATAATTTTCTCTTGATGCCTACAGGGCTCGGAATGCTTTAATTTCCCTCCAGGCTTACGGTAAGTGTTACAGTCAAGGTGTTTTTCATTTGTTTTTTCTTTTTAAATTACAACCGGTGTAATTTTAAAATCACACCATGGAAATTAAAACAAAATGAAACTTTAAAAAAATTCAGTTTTCCAAATGAAAAGAAAAACTCACTAAGAATTGTATTAAACAAGGGAGAGGACAGCACATGTGGCTCAGTGAGTAAGTGCTGGCCCCATATGCTGAGGGTGGTGGGTTTGAACCCAGCCCTGGCCAAACTGCAACAAAAAAATAGCCTGGCATTGTGGAGGGCGCCTGTAGTCCCAGCTACTTGGGAGGCTGAGGCAACAGAATTGCCTGAGCCCAAGAGTTTGAGGTTGCTGTGAGCTGTGACTGCACAGCACTCTACTCAGGGCAACAGCTTGACACTCTGTCACAAAAAAAAAAAAAAGGGAGAAAACAGGCCAGGCATGGTGACTCATGCCTGTAATCCTAGCACTCTAGGAGGCCAAGATGGGTGGATTGCCTGAGCTCATTGGTACAGACCAATCTGAGCAAGAGTGAGACCCCATCTCTAAAAACAGCCGGGTGTTGTGGCTGACGCTTGTAGTTCCAGCTACTTAGGGAGGCTGCGGCAAGAGAATCACTTGAGCCCAAGAGTTTGAGGTTGCTGTGAGCTATGACGCCATAGCACTCTAACAAGGGTAACAAACTGAGAATCTGTCTCAAGAAGAAAAGAAGGGAGAAAACATTTGCAAGCAACATCTCAGATATTGAGTGGGTATCCATGAATTGTGAAGCATACTTGGTAACAAAACAAAACAATTGATAATGATTTCTACTAAAAATTCAGATAAGTATATACACAAATAAGAAATATATTAAGATATGAAAAACTCACAAGAACTAAGATGCAAATGTTTAAAAATTATGACAATTTATAATAAGTAGAAATGACAAGAAGCAAAAATGAGTACTGTGATTTCACTTTTTAGAATAGACTGTGTAGGTGAACGTGCTAGTGTGTACACCTTACCTATAGTGACACGTCTAGAGAGTAGCATCATTCTGTGGACAAAAGAAACCTTGGGGCCGAGGGTAGGAGCTGGGCCAATGAGAATGAATATAATTTTGTATCTTCTTTGAAATTTTATATTAAAAGAGTATTTTCGGGTGGCGCCTGTGGCTCAAAGTAGTAGGGCGCTGGCCCCAAATACAAAAAGTATTTTAATAAAATTTGAACATAAATACTTGTGAAGAGATTGACAAAGGTAATGTGCACATGTATCATTACTTTGAAAAACAATAATTGTATTCAATTTTATGGTTAAGCAAAGTAGATGAATCAACTGTGTGTGTGTGTGTGTTTGTGTTTCTGTATCTCTTCTAGCTCTATCACAATAAATACACACTCGCAGGTGAGGTGGCTGGAACTAATGTTGTTTTAGATATCACAGAAAATGAAGGATACAGAAAGTGCTATCATAGAAAACTCTGGCTAATGCCTTTCAACCAAACTCCAAACCTCAATCCCTTCCTCCCCCTTGCTGATCTTCCTGGTCTGAGAGTCTCAGAACTACAATCTTGGCTCTAACCAAAAGGTAACATCCAACTCCGTTTTTCTTTTTTCCCTTCCGAACACCTTCCCTTCCCCCTTCCATTACCTTCCTCCTTCCCTTCCCCCTTTCTATACTCCCTTTTCTTCTTTCTTTCTTTCTATGAAAAGGACATTTTTCAAAGAGTGACAAATATCTTGGAATGATTTGTTTACTGTGACACCAGTTATCTTTGGAAAATTTATATGTATTTTAAAGTATCTCCCTTTGCTGTTGTCTCCGAATCTACATCACATTAAGTGAAGCATTTCTTCCTTCATCAGTGTAGGTTGAATGTATACATTGTAGACGGCTCTCTCCCAGAGAGCTGGGCATTCAGCCTTCATTGCTTCATCCCTGTAAGGCTTCACAGACCTTCTCTCAGCCCTTCTCAGTCATCCTTTCTCTGGGACACTATGCACACAGCTACCCAGAACCCACCCCAGCGCCTCCATCTTTTCTAAGTCACCTCCCTCCTGCCCTGGGTTGCTCTACATTCTGCTGAGGACTGCCAAGGTCGTCTGCTAATGATACCTAGTATATAGGGATGCTCTGGAATGTGTGTTTTTATAGAGTTCTTTTATACCTATCAGTTTTTTTTTTTCCTGACAGAATTAGAATCATTCTGTACATAGGTTCCTAGGCTGGTTTTTAGAGTAGGGTATTATATGTTTTTGCTCTTTGCGTAAACATCTTTATTCCGAAGTTTGATGATGGCAGGATGTTGGTGCCCCCTCGTGACAGAAGCCTGAACTGCTGCTTGGATGTCACTGAGCGGCGGAGAGGGGACTGCGGGGGTGGGTGTGAGGGTGGGAGAGAGCTGTTTGGCTCAAGCCTGCTCTATGAAGCTTTCTAGAAGTATGGGTGGAAAATGGGGCATTTCCAAGCTAAAGGAATATTGATGGCCTCCAAGAAGAAAGTGCAGATGCTCAGTATGCTGAAGAAAAAGCTTTATGTGAAAGGAAGAAAAAGATAATTTTTATTTTCGTGTTTTGAGTCTTCTGGGTAAATATCTACACACCTCTATTAGCAAAAGTGGATCCAGGCCAATTATGATCCTTGTAGCCTGGATTTGCCCTTATTATAACTATTTTTCTGTGTAGATACATTTCTATGCTAATATTTTATTTTATTTTATCTCTTTTTTTTTTTTTTTTTTTTTTTTTTGAGACAGAGTCTCACTGTGTGCCCTGGGTAGAGTGCTATTACATCCTAGCTCACAGCAACTTCAAAGTCTTCAGGTCAACTGATCCTCTTGCCTCAGTCTCCCTAGAAGTTGGGACTACAGGTGCCCACCAGAATGCCTGGCTATTTTTCTACTTTTAGTAGAGATGGAGTCTCGCTGTCGCTCAGGCTGGTCTTCAACTCCTAAGCTCAGGCAATCCACCTGCCTTGGCCTCCCAGAGTTCTAGGAATACAGGCATGAGCCATGGTGCCTGGCCTATGATAACATTTTCAATTGAAACCTGATTTTAGTTGTCTTTTCTTCACATGAACTGGGTATTTCATCATATGGATGCTGCACCATTGCTCATATATGTGCAAGTACATTTGTAAATATTTCTTTATAGTGTTCCTCAAAAATTTATTTCAAAACCATCAAACTTGGAGAATTTTATATTAATATAATACATTGAGAACATTGTTACTAATGTATATTCCTAACAATATGGTGCAAAAGTGCTGGGAGCCAAAGCTTAAAAAAAAGAGTTTTCTCTGGAAAAATACTACAATAAATCAATTACAACCAGACAGGCAAGAAAAATATCCTGACCATTGGATTACCACACCTGCTCCAGGAATTCCCCACCCTTTCATACCTCTGAGCACACCTCCCCCCTCTGCTTGTGTTTAAATAGCTGTTAAAAAATAAAGTTTTTGGGAGTTTGATCAGAATCCTGTCTTGCTCCCCATTCTCTGTGTCTCTTGTTCCCTTCTTCCACTCTCTCCCTCCATACCCTAGGTCCCTGCTGAACTAGCCCCACGGGCCAGGGCACAAAAGTGTCTGTGTTTCTAACACTGGAAATAATATTAATTATTGCTATAATTGGTTAGGCAACAAATCATTTCTCATCATTATTTTTAAAGTAATTTATTTTTTCTGTCTCCTAGAATTCCATCCTATGGATGTGACATTATCAATTTTCACAACCATGTGCTATTCAGAGTGTTTTGACATCCCCTATTATCTATACTGTGTGGATAACATCTTTTTAAAGTCTGTGCCCTGCTGAAGGGCACAGTTCCTATGGCTGTTTGCACTGGTGAGCTGAATGTGTCCTCTTGGAGCCCAGCAACTGTCCTTGGAGATTTCTAGTATTGAGATAACAGAACCTGGTTAATGTATGAGTGTGTGACTATGTGTGTGCTGACAAGTACATTGCCCTCTGCTTCCTTCTGCCTCTTCATGGTTTTTTGTCTCTTTTGGTTTCCCTTCATAAATTTGGGCCCTGGAATGAAGGAAGGGAAATATCAGGGTGGTGGTTCTCATAGCCAGATCCTTACCCACACCCTTCACTATGTTCTCAATATGATTTCTACAAAGGAAATTGTTGGCATAAATTTGGGGTATAGCCCTTTGATAAGTATTGCCATACTGACACCCAGAGAGATAGTGCCAGTTAGTCTCCCCAAAGTGGAATCATGTGAAAAAGTCTGGAGAGGAGTGAAGAAAATAATGCTGACCTTCTGTCACAGAGGGACTCTGTCTTGAGCCCACCCTTGAGTCATTGCTGTAATTGGAGGATGTAGAAGTGATTAGATATTAATCAGACCCCAGTAGCAATGTGGGGTAGGAGAAAGGTCATTGGAGGAACACAGGACATAGAGACATCATGGCTGGGATATAGCTACTATTTCATATACATATTTACATAAAATGTGCATCAAAGCCTTTGTATGAAAAAGTTTGGTCATTCCTATGGTACAATAAAAAAACCTAGCCAATATTGTATTTACAGCATATTTCTTCCAATATAATTTACATATAATAAAATTTATGAATTTTAAGGTTACAATATAATGTTTTTTAGTACATGTACAGAATGTTACAACCATCACCATAATCAAGTTTTAGAGATTCAGTCACCCTAAGAAATCCTATTGTTATTGAATGCAGTTAAACTGACATCCACTCCCAGCCCCAGGAAACACAAGCATGTTTTGTGAGTCTAGATTTGCTTCTCTGGACATTTTATGTAAATTGAATCATATAATATTTGGTCTTTTGCATATGACTTCCGTGTCTTAGCTTAATATCTTCAAGGTTCATATATATTATAGCCTGTATCAGAATTCACTCATTTTTATGGCTGAATAATATTCAGTTACATAGATCTACCACATTTTGTTTACCCATTTATCTGTTGGTGGACATTTTAATGATTTCCACTTTTTGTCTTTTATGAATGATGATTCTACATACATTTATGTGCAAGTATTATGTAGACATATGTTTTCATTTCTCTTGGTTATGTGCCTAAAAGTGGAATTACTGGGTCTTTTGGTAACTCCTTGTTTATCCATTTGAGGAATTGCCAGATGACTTTCATAACCTGACATTCTTGAGGAGTACAGGCTTAGTCAGTTGTTTTTCTTGTGTTTAGACTGTGGTAGTAGGTTTTAATAAAGAGTATCCCTGAGTTAAAGTGCACATCTTGTCATATCATATCTGGGGATATATGATGCCTACATGATAGGCATGACTTGATTATGTTAACCTTCATCAGTTGGTTAAGATGGTGTCTGTCAAGTTTCTCCAGTATACAGTAAATATTTTCCATTCTCCTAGATAGCATGTGGGGAGAAGGAAAACACATGTTTCTAGCTTCCTGGTGAGTCAGTGCCATTTCTACATGGTGTATTGAGTGCCCTGATGGGGCTGGGGAAAGGAAAGAAGGGGATTTCACCATTTCTAGTCAACTGAGTATGGAACCCATGATGGAGTTTGAGGTAAGGGAATGAAGTCACCATCCACCCAATTTCTTCCTGTTTCTTGGGTTTTCCTGTCCCCTATTCCACCCTACCCCCCAATTTTACATGAGAGAAACATGTTTCCTTTATACTCCTGAGGGGTGAGATGAAAGCCTCATACTGCAGCTGCCTGACACATCCTGGTGCCAGACCCAAACAAGTAATTCTAGGATGCTCTCATCTCATGGCCTGTTCACTTCACTATGTCAGCATCACTTGGAAAATAGATTTCTGTCATGGGTGGGCTCCTTGCTGTGGGGTAGTGGTGGCAAGGGGCACAGAAGCAGGTGGAGATGGAGCACTTGGCAGATGATTCAGCATCCAGGGCATTGGCCCCAGTGCCTGTGCTTCCTGATCCACTGTCCTTATGGTCCAGGTACTTCCGAACTTTCTGTCTCTTCTCAGGCAACTCAAAATTTCTGCCTTCTGTCTATATCCAATACTATCCAATAGGGTGGAAATTAATGAGTGGTAAGGGGGCAAAGATTGAGAGGACAGAAGAGGTGGGCCTCAAAGGATCTGCTACTTTTTGCTGTTCTTTCTTGGAGGAGTTGGGGGAAAGGAAGACAATCATTACCCTACTTCCTTTTAGTCCACTTCCTGTCATGTTCCCTTATTTCTTCCCACAGTTAACCTCAGAGATTTGCTAATCCAAGTATCCCACAGCTAGGCCTCATGGCCCAAAGGGCAGGATTTTATCTTCACCATACTCTTTTTCAACATAAGGGATTGTTGAGTGAGTACTCATAGGTCTTTTAATGGAAAAGAAGGGGAGGGGAGGGGAGGGGAGGAGAGGAGAGGAGAGGAGAGAAGAGGGGAGGGAGGAGGAGGAGGAAGAGGAAGAGGAGGAGGAAGAGGAAGAGGAGGAGGAAGAGGAAGAGGAGAAAAAGAAAGAAAGAAAGAAAGAAAGAAAGAAAGAAAGAAAGAAAGAAAGAAAGAAAGAAAGAAAGAAAGGGGAAGGGAGAAAGAAAGAAAGAAAGAAAGAAAGAAAAGAGAAATGTCAGCAGTGAGGCCAAGAGGCTAGCTATATTTATGAGGATAAAGAGAAAAATAGTGATTGTAGTCAAATTAGTAGGGCACTGTGAGACTGCTGCATCCACTCCTTCTATCTTCTTAGTGTCTGTATGATAAACAGCTGCCTTGCCATTGGAGACAGATTTATCACAGGTGGCTTTGATTCTGTTGGCGATTTTGCCTTGAAGATATGATTTTGGGTAGAATCTGAAGTTTGTCCAAATGTTGTCTGTCCAGGTCTATTTTAGGAACTCCTTGAGGCTGTATAAGTAGATTCTAAAAGGCAGTTTTAGTCAGTATGTCTAGTGATTGTAAAAAGAAAAAATTACATTTCCTTTTTTGTCTGCTGGGCTCTTTATAGGTGTTGTGGAAACAGAGCTCCACACAGGGTGCTTGCCAGCTGGAGGGAGAGAGAGAGAAGGCAGAGAGCAGTGATATTCATTTCAGCCTTTACTGAAAAGAAGCCAACATCTGTTGTAAAATAATTTAAAGAGATTTATTCTGAACCAAAGTTGAGGCCTGGAGCCATGGCCAGGAAGCCTTGAGCTAGTGGACTCACTATGGTTGGATTACAGTTTAGTTTTATACATTTCAGGGAGACAAGAATTACATGTAAAGTCATAAATCAATAAATACATGAAAGTTGTCCATTGGTTTGGCCTGAAAAGGTAGGGTATCTCAAAGGGGAAGACTTACAGATTATAGGTGGGTTTAAAGATTCTTTGATTTGTAATTGGTTAAAGAAATGAAGCTTCCTCTAAAGGCTTAGAATGTTTTAAGTTAAGATAAGGAAATCTGTTAAATAGAGATAAGCTACTGTCCATATATTTGTTCTATAAATTAAGGACCTGCAGGTTTGTCATTGTAGTTTAGCTGGCCTGGTCTGGGTTTGAACCCACCAGCCTCAGTGCATGTGGCTGGCACGGTAACTACTGTGCTACAGGTGCCGAGCCAGAAAGGTCATTTTAGATGGTCTTTAAGCTGACATATTCAGGCTGGGCACTGTGGCTCATACCTGTAATCTCAGCACTTTGTTAGGTAGAGGTAGAAGGATTGCTTGATCCCAGGAGTATGAAGCGACAATGAGCCATGATCATGCCACTGTACTCCAGCCTGGGTGGCACAGTGATACCCTGTTTGTAAAACCCAATAAATAAATAAATAAATAAATAAATAAATAAATAAATAATACATATATTCAGAGTCTTCTCCCCTAGGGTTGTCATATTTAGCAAATAAAAGTACAAAATGCTCAGTTGAATTCAAATAACAAAAATTACATGTCACCTCCAGAGAAACAGAACCTATATGATATGTGTGTTCACACACATACAAACACACACTCAGAGATACATGGAGAGAGAAAGAGAGAGATTAATATTGGCTCATATGATTATGGAGGCTAAAAGTCCAAAATCTGCAAGGTGGGCTGGCAGACTCGACATCAGAGAATAAATATCCAATGTTGCGGATCAAGTCTGAAGGCCATCTGATAGAATTTTTTTCTTGCTCGGAGGATGTCAGACTTTTGCTCTATTCAGGTATGAGGCCTGTCACATTATAGAGAGCAATCTACTTTACTCAGAGTCCACTAATTTAAGTGTTAATTCACCTAAAATACCATTACAGGAATGTGCAGAATAATGATGAGATATCTGGCCCAGCCAGGTTGACACACAAAATTGCCATCTCTTTTACACTGGAAAATTATTCATTGTTTGTCTGGAATTCACATTCGCATGGGTGTTTTCTATTTTATCTGGCAACCATACCTGTGGGGGGCTTTGTTGAACTAAGGTACTCCAGGCAACAGCCCCAGCTGAGCTCCCAATGGAAGCTGACACCAGCCATCATACATGGAACTGAGTTCCTTTGGATGTCCTGGGTAAGTGTCACCTTCAGACCCACCCTCGAGGAAAGAGTATACTGTCCCAGGTGACAGACCACATACAGTAGAAAATACCCAGCAGAACCTAGTCAACTCAAAATCCTGAGAGTAGCTACTGTTTTGGTGAGCAGAAATGGATATCTATAACATTATTATTTTAGTCACTTTCCTTTTTTTCCTATGATTTGTTGTAATTTGATAAGAAAGGGATTCTCTTATCCTTGAAGGCTGGGAAGGAGTGTTGTCTTAATTTTGACTTTAGTCTGTGTGTTGGTTTATGTGTGGGTATATATATTTTAATATACAATTCATTCATTCTTGAAAGGATTTCCCAGGGAAATTTTCATGATAAATACTTTTCAGCTCACCCTTGGAATTTAGAACAATTCCAATCTCTTTCTATAGGATTAGCCTCCACTGAAATCACCTATGTTAAGGAATTGAGAGGCTGTTGATACAAATCACTCCCTGAGCCTTAAGAAAAGCCATATCTTTGGTATGACATTTGGTGGGTATGCAAGCAGTACAAGGCATATTTATTCACTTTGAGAAGTGTTTCTTAAAGAAGGTGTCCTGAAATATTTTCTCTTACTACAGTGATAGTACTTGGAAAGGAAGTAACTTTCTTTGGGCACACATAGACAAGGTTCTTTCAGCATGCAGCTGAGAGATATGTATTATAGTCCTCGGTGTTTGTGACCAATCCAAGGCAGCACTGGATAAGTATGTACATTCTGGTACTCATTCATAGGCAGCCTAGTTGCCTGAAAATCACTTTCTTCAATGTTACCTTTACAAGGAATAAAGTCTATGTATTGTTCTTATTCTTTCATTGCATTTCTTTGCTGGCTTAGAGATCACAGAAGGAGCAGGAGGGCCTTTGGGGAGCTTGTAAAGACCCTAGAATTGTGAAGCAAGGTCATAGGAATATTTGGGGGAGCTACTGAGGCACAGAAAGAGTAGAGCCACCCTTGAGGGAAGAGCAGAACGTATGTTCATTAAGCAAAGATTACTTTTCTTTTTTTTTTTTTTCTTTTTAGACAGGGTCTCCCTCTGTTGCCCAGGCTAGAGTGTAGTGGTGTCATCATAGCTCACAGAAACTTCAAACTCCTAGGCTCAAGCCATCCTACTGTCTCAGCCTGCGGAGTAGCTGGGACTATGGGAGCCTGCCACAATGCCAGGCTAATTTTTCTGTTTTTGTGGAGAAGGAGTCTCACTCTTGCTAGTGTTGAACTCCTGAACTCAAGTGATCTTCCTGCCTCGGCCTTTCAGAATGCCAGGATTACAGGCGTGAGCCACTGTGCCTGGCCCTCTACTGTCACTTTTATTTTATTTTTTAAGCTGGCTTCTATAATCTTAAATTTTCTTTTTTTTATTATTGTTTCAGGTTAAATTGAGGGTACAAAGAATTAGTTTGTAATGTTTACATTTGTTAGGTAGAGTCCTTTTAATTGTGTCCTGTCCCCACAATGTTAGAGTGTATGGTACTGTCACTTTTAAAGCAAACACAATACCCTAAAAAGGGAGATGCTTTGTTCCACCACACTGGGCAGAAGTTGCCTTTGTCTCAGGTTAGTTCCTCTAATTATCATTTTTTCTCAGGTGAAGGCCTGAAGAGTGAAGGTATTTTGTTTTCACACGAGGCAAGGGTAAAGAGGGCTGTGGAGATGCATTTCCGGTGTGGAGAACAAACCTGCCGCATCTCGATTGCCATGGAAACCTGACGTCATTATGGCCACCGTGACGTCTTTTTCACGGGGACAATCGCAGTCTGAAGAGAACAGGGTCCTGCATTCAGGTGTTCAAACTCAACTCCCCGCGGTGGCAGTTGAACCTTCCTAGGGTGTGGGGAGAAGAAGGGATCCCAAATCCAAATCTCCTCATTCCAGCTTTGGAACTCAGCGCCCTGCTTTTCCTGAGAGAGAGGTGGCACCCTCCTGGCCCCAGTTGGGTGGCGTCCTGCTCTAGGGCTGCTACTTTTCATGCAAAGGCAGGTTCGGGGGTGTGAGACAGGTAACGACTCTTTCTGAGCCCAGCCTCCCTCTCTGTAAAATAGGCTTAAGAATGCTTACCACAGGATTGCTGGGATCTTCAGTGGTAACACAAGTGCAAGCCCATGGCTCTTTATTGGGGGATCATGAATGTCTGTATTGGCCATTTCTTTTCTTTTCTTTCTTTCTTTTCTTTTTTTCTTTTATTTTTTTTTTTTTTTTTTTTTTTTTGAGACAGAGTCTCACTATGTTGCCCTTGGTAGAGGCTGTGACGTTACAGCTCACGGCAACCTCAAACCCTTGGGCTTTAGCGATTCTCTTGCTTCAGCCTCCCAAGTAGCTGGGACTACAGGTGCCTGCCACAACGCCCGGGTATTTTTCTGTTATAATTGTCATTGTTTTAGATGGCCCGGGCAAGTTCCAACTTGCCAGCTCCCGTGTAAGTGGCCGGTGCCCTAACCACTGAGCTACGGGCGCCGAGCCTGGCCATTTCTTTCTTTTCAAATTAAAAAAAAAATTCTTTTTTTTTTTTTTTTAGAGACAGAGTCTCACTTTGTCTACTTTGGTAGACTGCTGTGGCGTCACAGCTCACAGCAACCTCCAGATCTTAGGCTTAGGTGATTCTCCTGCCTCAGCCTTCGAAGTAGCTGGGACCACAGGCGCCCGCCACAACGCCTGGCTATTTTTTTTTTTTTTTAATTGCAGTTTGGCCGGGGCTGGGTTTGAACCCGCCACCCGCGGTATATGGGGCCGGCGCCCTACTCACTGAGCCACAGGTGCTGCCCTTTTCAAATTTTTTAGAGGATAGACGAGGAAAGAATAAAAAGGCCTTGGTGAGAAACCTATTGTACCTTCTGGTTGTTATAATCACTACCCAGTTGTATCAGAGTCATTGATCATAAATCCAGTGTTCAGCTAGTGTGGTACCAGGCACATAGTTACTCCTATAAAGCATAGCGATTGCTGGTTTTTCTCTCCTTGTGTAGCTTTTCATGAAGGTGTCTGAGCTCATATCAGGTTTTTGAAGGAGGTGATTCTGAGGCTCTGGGTTATGATGGTTGCTGAAGCTTCTTCAAATTTGAAGGGCAGCAGTCCTCAGGAGACCCAAACACTTCTATCCCTGGTAGGATATGTCACCTGGCTCAAGTGAGTTTATAGATATGAACAGAAGTTATTGCATAGTTTCTGTGAGGTTTAAAATATAGCCTAAAAGTAGAGATGCTACTTTGGAGAAGAGGTAAAGCAGATGGAATTTCATTCATTTTCAGCAGCTACATGCTTTGTAGGAGCCCTTGAAGTCCATTTTAGAGATGCATTTGTCAAAAAACAATGAACAATCAATTTGGGAAAATGAACTTGATGTTTAACATGTATTTGCAATAAATTTACATATATTTTCTACCTCTATAAATAATAATTAGTAGGCCAGGTTCAGTGGCTCACGCCTGTGAGTGCCTCTGGGAGGCTGAGGCAGGTGGATAGCTTGAGCACAGGAGTTCAAGACTAGCTTGAGCAAGAGTGAGACCCCATCTCTACTAAAAGTAGAAAAACTAGCTGGACCTTGTGGTGGGCGCTAGTCCCAGCTATTCAGGAGGTTGAAACAAGGGGATTGCCTGAGCCCAAGAGTTTGAGGTTGCTGTCAGCTAGGATGCCATGACACTCTACCCAGGGCACAGACTGATACTCTGTCTCAAAAACAAAAAATTAAAAAAAAATAAAAAATAAATAATAATCAGTAATTCCCATATATCTCTCAGATTGGTTTGGTCCTCCTAGCAACTTGAGATTGTAATATTCATTTTTCAATGGTCACCACATTTTTATTCATTCTATAATGAATTTTTTAAGAAACGAAGAAGTTTTCAAGTACTAGGTAAAATTGTCAAAATGTCACATATAAGAATTCAACATTTTGAAAAGCAATAGTTGTCATATAATTTCCTCTCTTATAATGGTATCAAGCCATGTCACCCCAAATAATTAGATAAGTCTAATTATTATTATCATATTATCCAGAGCATATCATTTTCAGTTTTATAGAATTTGGCCTCCTTAGCCATCCTCTTGCCCTGTCCCCAGGCAAACAGCATTTCTGTTACTACAGATTAGGTTTCATGTGCTAGAAATTTAAATAGGATCATAGAAGTGTGTTTGTTTTTATTTTTCATTTGGCTTCCTTGCATTCATCCTATTTGTTTTTAGATTTATCCATTTTTTTCACTTATTAATAATTCATTCTTTTTTATTGCTGAACAATACTCCAGTATATGACTGTATCATAATTTGTTTTATCTGTTTGCCTGTTGTTGGATACTTGGGTTTTTCCCAATAGGGAGCTCTTGTAAACAAAGCTGCTGTGAACATTGGTGAATAAATCTTTTCACTAAAATATGCTTGCTTTCTCAACAATAAATACTTAAGGGTGCAATGAGTAGATCATATAGTAGATGTAAGTTTAACATTGTAAACAACTGCTAGTTTTTAAAGTGATTGTACCATTTTTCATTGCCATCAGCAGTGTATGAGAATTTCATCTTCTGCAACAGTGCTACTGCTTGATATGGTCAGTCTTTTAATATTTATTTATTTATTTTTGAGACGGCGTCTTTGTCATCCTTGGTAGAGTGCTGTTGCGTCACAGCTCACAGCAACCTTAAACTCTTTGGCTCAAGAAATTCTCAGCCTCCTGAGTAGCTGGGAGTACAGGTGCCTGCCACGAAGCCCAGCTACTTTTAGAGATGAGGTCTCACTCTGACTCAGGCTGATCTCAAACTCGTGAGCTCAGGTGATCTACCCACCTTGGCCTCTCAGAGTCCTAGGAATACAGGCATGAGCCATTGTACCCTGCCCCAGGTCAGTCTTTTTAATTGTTGGTATTCTCATGGGAGTTTAATAGACTCTCGTAGTTTTTCATTTACATTTCCCTTAAGAATATCTTTTCATTTGCTTATTCGATGTTTGTATATGTTTAACAGAGTATATTCAGTATATTCTAATCTTTTGCTTGTTTCTGTATTGGAGGGTCTGTTTTCTCCTTACTGGCTTCTGTGAGATTTTTTTTTAATTTTCTAGATACAATTCTATTACCAGATATATGATTTCTAAACATTTTCTCACAGTTATGGGCTTATCTTGTCATTCTCTGAAACATGTAGTTGGAAGAGGTGAGGTTTTTAACTTTGAGGAAGTCCAAAGTTAAAAGTTTTTAACTTTGAGGAAGTTTATTGATTTCTTCACTACAGATTGTGGTGTATGGCATCTCATCTATGAAATCCTCACCTAATCCCTGTTCACAAGGATTTTATCCTGTGTTTTCTATTAGAAGTCTTACAGCTTTAGGTTTTATATTTAAATCTCTGATCCATTTTGAGTTGACTTTTGTATATGGTGTGATATATGGGTCATAGTATATATTTGTGCATATGGATATGTACTTTTCCTAGTACCACTTTTTATTATTTATTTATTTATGAGACAGAGTCTCACTTTGTTGCCCTGTAGAGTGCTTGACATCATTGCTCACAGCAACCTAAAACTCTTGGGCTCAAGTGATTCTCTTGCCATTTATTTATTTATTTATTTTAGAGACAGAGTCTCATTTTGTCACTCTCGGTAGAGTGCTGTGGCAACACAGCTCACAGCAACCTTCAGCTCTTGAGCTTAGGCGATTCTCTTGCTTGAGCCTCCCTAGTAGCTAGGACTACAGGTGCCCATCTTAACGCCCGGCTATTTTTTTGTTGCAGTTTGGCTGGGGCTGGGTTCGAACCCACCACCCTTGGTATATGGGGCCAGAGTCCTACTCACTGAACCACAGGGACCACCCTGGTTCTCTTGTCTTAACATCCCGAGTAGCTGGTACTACAGGTGCCTGATACAACGCCCAGCTATATTTAGCTATGGGGTCTCACTCTTGCTCAGGCTGATCTCAAACTCCTGAGCTCAAGAAATCCATCCACCTCAGCCTTTCAGAGTGCTAGGATTACAGATGTGAGCCACCGTGCTTGGCTTAGCACCATTTTTTTTTTTTTTTTTAAAGACTATCCTTTATCTACTGAATTGCCTTTGCATCTTTGTCAAACATCAGTTTTCCATACATTTGTGCATCTGGGTCTATATCTGGACCATATTCCTTTGATCTACTGTCCATCTTGATTCCAATAGCACAGTCTGTATTTCCATAAGTTTATAATTAGTCTTGAAATCATAGAGGTTGTTCTCTAACTTTGTTGTGTGTCAAAGTTTTCTTTCATAGCCTAAGTCCTTTATATTTTCGTATGAATGTTAGAATTAGCCTGTCAGATCAGATTTGGGAGAATCAGCATTTTAGTAATACTGACTCTTCTGACCAATGAACACGGTATGTCCTCTACTTACTTAGATCTTTGATTCTCCCACCAACATTTTGTGGTGTTCATTGTACAGGAATTGCATATCTGTGGACAGATTATTCATAATGTTTCATATTCTTTGATGCTGCTATGTATGGCATTATTTGTTAATTCCTAATTATTATAGTTTTACTGAACTGTAAACGATCAAATGTTTAACAATAGCTTAGAGCAGGCAGGCATCCTCAAACTGCGGCCCACGGGCCACATGAAGCGGTGTGAATTGTATTTGTTCCCATTTTGTTTTTTACTTCAAAATAAGATATGTGCAGTGTGCATAGGAATTTGTTAATAGTTTTTTTTTTTTTTTTTTTAAGCTATAGTCTGGCCCTCCAACGGTCTGAGGGACAGTGAATTGGCCCCCTGTATAAAAAGTTTGAGGGCGCCTGGCTTAGAGGAATCTTTTTGGTGGAAAGCACAGGCTACTGTAGGATGGAAAAGGCATTTGATGTTTAAACTGTGTTTACCTGTATTTCCTATAGCTTTGAGAAGTTGTTGGCAGTATGTTGAAACTAGGGAGGAAAATGTTTCAGAATTAATTTTACAGGTAATTTTCAGAAAATCATACTCAAAGAACATAGTTTAATAGCTTCCAACTTTGTATAATGGTTATTAATGTTGTTGCAATGTGTAGTTTTACTTCTTTACCCACCAGTAAATCCATCTCAGTGAATTCCTGGGATCCTGAGTGGTGAGGGATTGAGTTAACATGCATGTATGTGGGTATGTATACATTTGTATGGCACTGAAGCTACCAGAAATATTTAGGGTGAGGAATACTTGGAATTAATTACTGTGCATCGAGTCAGTTCTATTCAGTTCCTGTCACATATTAGGAACAAGGTTGGGGTGGTGGTGGTTTGTTTTTTCTCGGCTTTCCTTGGCTAGCATGGTTACCATGGTGACTCAGTCACTGCTGTGGGATTTGATACAAACTGAGCATCCATTTAGGATTCTTGTCTGAATCTCTTACACCCACTTGCCCATCAGATAGAAAATTAGCTTTTAATCTTATGTGTGGTTAATAACTTTTAAAGGGCTCAGAAGAAACTTGCTTCACTTATCGGCAGTTAAGCTACAGATAACAGAGGTTGGCTGGGCACAGTGACTCAGTGGCTTGCGGCTGTAATCTTAGCATTCTGGGCGGCCAAGGTGGGAAGATTATTTTAACCCAGGAGTTCAAGACCAGCCTGAGCAAGAGTGAGACCCCTGTCTCTACAAAAAAAGACAAAAAACAAACAATTAGCCATACATGGTGGTGTATGCCTATAGTTCTAGTTACTTAGGAGGCCAAGGCAGGAGGATTGCTTGAACCCAGGAATTTGAGGTTGTAGTGAGCTATGATGATGCCACTACACTCTAGCTAGGGCAACAGAGTGAGATTATGTCTCCAAAAACCAAAACAAAACAAAACCAAAAACAAAACAGGCCACTAAGTACCTTAAAAGAAAAGGAAATGAGCTGTTGATATTCTTCTTCTTCCTAAAACTCTATTGGGAGGTTAGAAAAAATTGTGAAATCATGCAGCATGTGTTCTTTTATGTGGTTACTTTCCATCAACATAATGTGTGTGAAATTTAACATTTATTCCTATCTATAGTTGTAGGTTGTAGAGTGTTTATTCTCATTGGCGTAAAGTATTATATATCATTTGGATATTTCATACACTATTTGTTATGGAGATTTGGGTATTTTCCAAAATAAGTTTTGACTTATTATGAATAATGGTGATGTGAATATTTTTGTTCATTCTTATGGATGGATATTTATTATAATTTCCTTTGAACATCTAAGTGTAAAATGTAAATTTCAAATGTAAAATGACACTTCTGAGTCATATGGTTATTTATGTGTATGTTCAGCTCAATGGATACCAATAAGCAGTTGATCAAAGTGGTTCTAATCTGTTATTCCCACCACCTGTTTGTGAGTGTTCTACTTGCCCCATATCCTCACCAACACTTGGTATTTTCCGTGTTGTTCATTTTTTTTTTTAGTTCTGGTTGGCTTGTGGTAGCATCTCATTGTGCTTTAATTATAATTTTTCAGAAGTGTTAAAGTCTCTTTTAAAATTAAAGACAGTCCTTCTTTAGTCAGGATTCTATAGAGAAGTGGAAGCAATATGGAATTTAAAGACTACATATATATATATATATATATATATATATAGTATATATATATCATATGCAATATAAAATATATATGCAGAGAGAGAGTGAGAGACTGACTTTTTATAGAGAGTTGGCTTACATGATTATAGATAGAATCTGAGAAATCCCAAGACTTGCAGTGGCAAGCCCAAAACCCAGAAAATCTGATGTGTAGTATAAGTTCCAATTTTAAGGCCTGTGAATGAGGGTAGCTGATGGTGTAAGTTGCATTCCAAAAGCTGTCAGCCTAGGACCTTGGAGAGCTGAATTTTCAATTCAAATCCTAAAAGAGCAGAAAAAGACTGATGTCCTATCTCAGGAAGTCAGATAGTAAGTTTGTGCTTACTCAGTCTTTTTGTTCTAGTCAATACTTTAATTGATTAGGTGAGGCCCACTCACATTAAAGATGCAATTTGCTCTATTGAGGGTAATAATTCAATGTTAATCTTATTCAGAAGCACCTTCCTGTACACACCAAGATTGATGTTTGACCAAATGTCTGGGTACCCCTTGGCCCAGTCAAGTGGACGTATAAAATTAATCACCTACCTTCCAATTTATTTGCTTAAGAGACTCTGTTTTTTTGTCCTATGCATTTTGTATTGTGGATTTGCTGACTATGTTGTTAAGTTGTTATTTATTATGTTCCCTTGGACTCTTATTTTCTCTTTAAATTGGTATTAGATTCAGAAGCTTGATTCATTTGAGATTCTTTTTTTTTGGCAAAAGCACCTCATATGCTGGTGTTTATTCCTGTACTGTTATGTAGGAGGCTCATTGTTCTAGTTCTTTCCTCTTGGATGGGGATATTAAGATAGGTTACTAGTGACTGGACGTGGTGGCTCATGCTTGTAATCCTTGCACTCGGGGAGGCCGAGGTGGGTGGATTGCTTGAGCTCAGAAGTTTGAGACCAGCCTGAGCCACAGCAAGACCCTGTCTCTAATAAAAAATAGGTGGGCATTGTGGCAGGCACCTGTAGTAGTATCAGCTACTTGGGAAGATGAGGCAAAGAGAATCACTTGAGCCCAAGAGTTTGAGGCTGCTGTGAGGTGTGACCCTGTGACACTCTACCAAGGGTGACAAAGTGAGATTCTGTCTAAAAAAAAAAAAAAAAAAAAGATTGATTACTAGGCTAGGCTTGGTGGCTCACACCTGTAATCCTAGGACTCTGGGAGGCTGAGGTGGGTGGATCACCTGAGCTAAGAGTTCAAGACCAGGCTAAGCAAGAGCAAGACTCATCTCTACTAAAAATAGAAACAATTAGCCAGGTGTTGAGGTGGATAACTATAAATCCTAGCTACTTTGCAGGCTGAGGTAGGAGGATTGCTTGAGCCTAGGAGTTTGAGGTTGCTGTGAGAAAGGCTGATGCCAGGGTAGTCTAGCTTGGGCAACACAGTGTGACTCTGTCTCCAAAAAGAAAAAGAAATATTTTAGACATAAAAAAACTCATTAAAGGCAGCACTTGTAACTCATTTGGTAGGTTGCTGGCTACATACACCAAGGCAGGTGGGTTCAAACCTGGCCTGAGCCTGCTAAACAACAATGACAACTGCAACAACAAAAAAATAGCCTGGCATTGTAGTGAGTGCCTGTAGTCCCAGCTACGTGGGAGGCTGAGGCAAGAGAATCGCTTGAGCCCAAGAGTTAGAGGTTGCTGTGAGCTGTGACACTATGGTACTCTACTGAGAGTGATATAATGAGACTCTGTCTCAAAAAAATTTTTTTATATACTCATATTAAGAATGAACACATTACATATACAGTTGAAACTCATTCAGAGTATTTTTGGTTGCATTAGTCTTCCTTCACTGTGAATACAGAAAGATAATCACTAACAAGCATTTGGACTTTCCATTCTTATTACATTTTTTTTTTTTTTTTTTTTTTTGAGTCAGAGTCTCACTTTGTTGGCCTCAGTAGAGTGCCGTAGCATCACAGCTCATAGCAACCTCAAACTCTTGGGCTTAAGCGATTCTCTTGCCTCAGTCTCCCAAGTAGCTGGGACTACAGGCGCCCGCCACAACTCCCGACTACATTCTTAGTACATTTCTTTATCCTTTTATTACACATGTATATATCTCCACATACAATATGGTATTATTTTGTCACATGTTTTGTCTATAATTGCCTGGCTATTCGATGGAAAAGAGGAAAGAAGAAACATAAGAACAAATACAAACTCACACCTCAACAGTGAAGCATGCTATGTTGCCTCCTTAACCTGTGCATTCTCTCTCAGACTTACTGAAACACACACACCCATTTTCTTAGTTTATATGCTGTATGGAGCGTGAACAGAATCTGAATATACTATTTTCAGTCATTTTTAAAAAATGTGATGTGTTCAAAGTCTTAGAGTTTCCTAGGTGCCAGCTAGCCCAAAATTGTGTTGCAGAGTATCTTGAACGTGAAATATCTTTCCAGTGTCCAGGCATAATTTTCTGTATTTTATTCATGCTGTAACCTATGTGTGCCTGTAAATCTGGAATTAATCTGGGAAATCCTTGGTGAGACAAAAGCAATGATTGCCAGAAATTAGTTTTTATGTGTCCAGTCTACTACTTGAGTCCTTGTTTGGTTTTAGGAATGCATCCTATTTTGAACTTGATCTGATTTTGTATTTCAAGTACTGGGCCTGTGTATATTTTCCTTTACTTTTATTATTTTTAATTGCACAGGAAGGCATTACACAGGTGTATTAATTTGCATGTGTCTATTGCTTCTAGGTCCCTGGGCTGAATGAGACTGTGGCTCAACTTTTCCCCTGCACTCTGCTGTGTCAGGATTTTACCCCTCTGGAAGCTGTGTGCTGAGTCCTGGGTCATTTCATGCAGCCCCTCCCCGTCCTCTTCTGTGGCAGTCACTGCTTGACTGAGCAGGTGGGTAGAAAGAGGAGCCTGCTGTCAATTCAAGGGGCTTCATTTGGAAGAGTGCACAGGAAAGCATGTTTTGAAACTACTTTTACCTCATGAACTTCACTAAAGTCCTGAGATATGGAGATGTCATCTGATGTAAGGTTCATCTGAAAGAAATGCTTGCCCTTCCCCTGGATGTCTGTAATTTCTCTGAAGCTTTCCAGTTGGGGCTGTCATGTGAATTGACTTATAAATTAGTTCTGGGATCACCTTACTACTTATGCCCTTGGCTCAGGAATGTTATCATTCTTGATACTGAGCCATTCTATGAAAATGGCTAGCGATATGCATTTATTCTATTTTTTTTTTTTTTTTACTTTCAAAACCAAGACAGTTTTATTGTAGATAAAAATAGAAAATGGTGCCGAGTTGGGGGGAATATGCCTGTAATGCTAGCATTCTTGGAGGCTGATGTAGGAGGATTGCTTGAGGCCAGGAGCTTGAGACCAGCCTGAGCAAAAGTGAGACTCTGTCTCTATAAAAAAATACAAAGATTAGCCAGGCATGATGGCACATGCTAATCTTAGCAACAGAGGAAGATTCTGTCTCAAAAAAGAAAAAAAGGAAATTGCATGAAAAGAATAAAAGTATTAAAAACCCTTAAAGTTTTATGCTCATGTATAAGCACTGTAAACATTTGAATTTTTTTTTCAGAAATTATACTATACAAATGTAACTATATATTTAAGAATAGAAGTAAGATCCTATTTATAGCTTTGTAAATTTTTTTTGTGACAACTATGTATCATAAAGTTAAATCCATGCTAATAAATAAATATCTACATTATTATAAAAGTGGCAGTAGAAATACTAATGATCAAATCAGGTATGAAATTAAGATAAAATGGTTAACTAGGTATATACCCAAAAGACCAAAAATCACATTATAACAAAGATATTTGTACCAGAATGTTTATTGCAGCCCAGTTCATAATTGCTAAGTCATGGAAAAAGCCCAAGTTCCCATCAATCCATGAATGGATTAATAAATTATGGTATATGTACACCATGGAATATTATGCAGCCTTAAAGAAAGATGGAGACTTTGCATCTTTCATGTTTACATGGATGGAGCTGGAACATATTCTTCTTAGTAAAGTATCTCAAGAATGGAAGAAAAAGTATCCAGTGTACTTAGCCCTACTATGAAATTAATTTATGGCTTTCAAGAAAGCTATAACCCAGTTATAACCTAAGAATATAGGGAAGGGGGAGAGGGAGCGGAGACAGAAGGGAGGATGCGTAGAGGGAGGGTGATTGGTGGGATTACACCTACGGTGCATCTTACAAGGGTACATGTGAAACTTAGTAAATGTAGAATATAAACGTCTTAACACAATAACTAAGAAAATACCAGGAAGGCTGTTAACCAGTGTGATGAAAATGTGTCAAACGGTCTATAAAACCAGTGTATGGTGCCCCATGATCGCATTAATATACACAGCTATGATTTAATAATAAAAAATGGTTAATACTTACTTTGACTTCCTCAGTGCCTAACACCGTTGTTAGTGCTAATCCTATGTTTACTCATTTAATCTTCACCACAACCTAGGGGAAGGAGCTATTGTTGCTCAACTTTATATGTAAGGGAACTGAGGCACAGCAAGGACAGGACCAGCAAGTGGTGAGACTTATATTTGAACACAGGCTGTGTGGCTCCTGAGTAAATTCATCTAACGAGTGTATGCCACTCCAATTTATATCAGACCTAGAGCCTTACTGTTAATTATAGTAAAGCAAAAATAAAACAAAACTAAGGTTCCATATTAGTTTTCTACAGTTACTATACAAAGCACCATAAACTTGTGGCTTAATACACTAGAAATTTATCCTAGCACTCTGGGAGGCCGAGACAGGTGGATTGCTTGAGCTAATGGTTCGAGACCAGCCTGAGCAAAAGTGAGAAATAGCTTAAAAATAGCTGGGCGTTGTGGCAGGTGCCTATAGTCCCAGCTATTCAGGAGGCTGAGGCAAGAGAATTGTTTGAGCCCAAGAGTCTGAGGTTGCTGTGAGCTGTGATACCACAGCACCCTACCAAGGGTGACAAAGTGAGACTCAGTCTTAAAAAAAAAAAAGGAAACAATAGAAATTTAATGTCTGACAGTTCTGGATGCAACACTTCCGAAACATTCAAGAATGTCAAGAACTGGGCAGTGCCTGTGGCTCAAGGAGTAGGGCGCTGGCCCCATACACCAGAGGTGGCACGTTCAAACCTGGCCCTGGCCAAAAACTGCAAAAAAAAAAAAAAAAAAAAAAAAAAAAAAATTATATAAAAATTGAAATTGCATTATTTGTTAAAAGCACCATTTTAAGGGGTCTGCATTTTTTTTTTTTTTTTTTGCAGTTTTTGGCCAGGGCCAGGTTTGAACCCCCCACCTCCGGCATATGGGACTGGCGCCCTCCTCCTTCCTCCTT
>CAUYPK010022554.1:0-21720 GCA_963574355.1 Loris lydekkerianus
CATGAAGGCTATAACCCAACTATACCACAAGACTATGGGGAAAGGACCAAGGAAGGGGAAGGGAGGGGGGAGGTTTGGGTGGAGGGAGGGTGATGGGTTGGGCCACATCTATGGTGCATATTTTTATCTATAAAAAAAAAAAGAAAGAAATATTAGGGGAAAAAATCAGAACTTATTTTAAACCATATAATCTTAGCCCTGCCAATCTACGTGCAAATAAATTATCAAATGTAGTTTAGAAATATTTTGTCTCTTATTGTATTTGTCCAAAATGATGAAAGGATTGATGGATACTTCAACATCATCCATTAGCTAGGGACTAAGTATAAGAATAAATACCAATTTAAAATTTAACCTTTACAGTTTAGATATTTTGAAATAAATGATTTGAATAAAATGATGCAATTTTTCCACAATAACTATTTACAAAATAGTAAACCTATAAAGAAGTCAAGGTCTTCTGATCAATCATATTTCCAAAATTCAATGTATTCTTTGCACTTACGGCAATTGCCATAAGAACTGTGAAATCATAATTTCTCATCAACATTACTAGGCATTCACAGGCCACCACTTGCATATCGACTTCTCTGGGACTGATGTTACACAACTTCAGTGTCTCCGCATTGATGGAGGCATCAAGGATGCTGTGTTGCCCAAGAGTCATGAAGTTTGCGATTATCAAGCTAGTATAAAGTAGTGCCTGTGATATCAGATTCTTTACGAGTGTATATTTAACAGATTTCTCTATCTATTAATTCATGCACATCCTAGGAATAGCGACTTCCTGGGAAGGACTTCAGGAAGATAAAACAACAAAGAATGCACTGTAAATAGCACATCTAGAAGGAAAATTTTATATCCTTCATCCAATTTTTTTCAATTATATGGGGTTCCCCACACACATGGAAAGAGAAATTTTAAACTCAAACATAACTGATGAAAGTCTCAATATTCTCCTTAAGAAATGGACTTACCTAACTCCAAAACACAAAATGGCAAGTAAAAATTTCTAGTGACATTGTCTTAAAACTGTTTTCCAGACTTTTCTATCTACAGCACACTTGAACCTATAGTTAAATTCCCATGACACATTGATCCAAAAAAAGAGTTAAAAAAAAAAAAAAAAGAAAGAAAGAAAAGAATATACTTACTGTGCTTCGAAATTCTTTTTAAAATGATTTAATCAATGGTCTTTAAAATTTTTTGTAGCACTCCTAAGATGCTCTTCTGGCACACCAGTTGAAAATCATGGTCATAGAATGACATTGTTTATCCTTGGCTATTTTGCATTTTCCTCAGTTTATCTGTTTGCAAATGTCCCTCCCCACTCTTCCACCAGACCCCTCTCTCCACACGCCCCCTCGTCACCCCCAGCCCCACTCCGTCTCACCTCCTCTCTGGCCCCTGTGCCCTTGAGCTGCCTCCAGATTTTTCTATCCTCCTCCCCTCCCTTTTTCTTGCACAATAATTCAGCAGACACTTGAATTTCCTACATGAATTCTCATCCATCTGCTCGGCAAAAGCCTGAATCTTCCTCTCTGACCAATTTCTTTAAAGAGTACAAAAGAAAGAGAATACAAATGTTTACCATTTGATATTTCTCTTATTGCAAATCAGAGATAGAAGGAAAAGAATCGAGGCTATATGAAAAACAAATGGAAATTAAGAGAGAGAACTGTTAACCCGGAGACGTGTAAAACTGGGAAAAGTGAAACAGCTGATAAAGGTCCCACGGACAGAGACATTTGAAAGCAGCCTTACAAGTCCAGATTTGCCTCTGTGAAATCAGAAAAGAGAAGGAAAACGATCAGGTATCATAGCAGCCAACAAGCGTCCCACAGCAGGACACCCCTTCCCCAGCAGGGGGGCCTCTCTCCTGTATTAGCCTCTCAGAATCAGTGTTCACAATCAATGTCTATTGAGCAGGGACAATTTCAGTCTACTGAGTGAATCTTTGAAAACCTACTAAAGAAAATCTCTAAAGAGGGACTTACTGCGGCACAGCGACTGTGCCAATGGCAAAGAAAGGTCGCAGGCCTCCCGCAGGATGGTAACCCACCACCAAAGCCTCCCATGATCTTCTTATTTCTTTTGCCGGTTACTGAGGGCATCAGATCGGTTCGGGAAGGATGGTAGAAAGAACGATTAAAAAATATTTGAAAGATACCAGCCTGTCAAGAGTGGTAAAGAAAAAAAAAAAGAAGAAAATGCTCCCAAAGTTTTGTAAGAAAGGTATATTTAATGCTGCAGAAGCAGCAAGGTGGTAGATTACTGCAGCCCTGATGAGGACAGGGCTGGTTCAGGGGCACACGGTTACTTGTTGAACATTGTATTTGAGCAGGCTGAAAAAGAAAACGAAGCTGTCACTGGGCAGATCACATCCTGGTCTTCTAAGTCAAGGAGAAAAGAGTGGGAGGAGAATGAATAGTAAAGATGCTGGCGGATAGAAGTTTGTTAAATCTTTAGAGGCAGTTCCTTGTTAGGAATCTCCAGTAAGAAAAGTGACACTGAACTCGCCTCTGAAGCTATGGAAGGGCTCAGTATAATTAACAAATGAATGTCAAGTTGAGGGTGGGAAAGAATAAACAATAAATAAATGCATAAGTAAATGTCAATTCCATTAGTCAGAGTTCTCCAAATATCTGGATTTCCCCAACCCAGCTACATGGACACATAAAATTAACCCTCACAATAAACAAGCAAGCAAACAAAGAAAGAAAGCTGAAAACCCTTAGAAACGGGAGTTAAAGAAAGAAGATGGAAGATGTTTCCATGAAATTTTCAAACACCAGCCAACCATTCAGATTCCAGTGAACTCTGCAATGTGAGTGATCAGAGAATATTACTAAAATTTGCAACTCTGGTGGGGCGCCGTGGCTCACGCCTGTAATCCTAGTACTCTGGGAGGCCGAGATGTGTGGATTGCTTGAGCTGAGGAGTTAGAGACCAGCCTGATCAAGAGTGACACCTCATCTCTACTAAAAGTATAAAAACTAGCCAGGAGTTGTGGTGGGTGCCAGTAGTTTTAGCTACTGGGGAGGCTGAGGCAAGAGGATCACTTAAGCCCAAGAGTTTGAGGTTGCTGTGAGCTATAATGCCGAAGCACTCTACAGAGGGCAACTGAGTAAGACTTGGTCTTAAAAAAAATAAAATAAAATAAAAAAATTATTTTATTTATATATATATATATATAGAGAGAGAGAGAGAGAGAATTTGCAATCCAAAAAGGAAAAATATAGTGCCAGCCACATACACCATGGGTGGAGGGTTCAAACCCAGACCAGACCTGCCAAGCAACAATGACAAGTACAACAACAACACAAAATAGCCAGGCATTGTGGTGGGCACCTGTAGTCCCAGCTGTTTAGAAGGCTGAGGCAAGAGAATTGCTTAAGCCCAAGTATTTAAGGTTACTGTGAGCTGTGATGCCACGGTATTCTACCCAGGGTGATATACTATCCCCCCTCCAAAAAAAAAAAAAGAAAGGAAAGAAAGGAAAGGAAAAAGGAAAGGAAAGAAAAGAAAAGGAAAGGAAAAGAAAAACGAAAGAAAGAGGGAAGTAAGTAAATAGTATGTACAAATAAGTAAGGAGCCTGCCTCTCAAATTCCATAAGCAACAGAGGCACCTCAAGGATGAGCTTGTTGAACGAGGTACAGATCTTTGCTCTGTGCCCCAGGGCTTCTGAATCACTTAGACTGGGGTAAAACTTAAGAGTTCACATTTCTAACAATCTCCCTAGTCATGCAGACGCTTCTGGTCTATCAATCAGATTTTTAATAGCACTGATCTAAAATGGGTAATCATATGATGGACTTTTAGTTTCCTGTAAGTCCTGATTTATGGCAAGCAGTCACCAGGGGTCTGAATCCCGAGCAGCTTGCTGAGACATCTCCCATCAATCTTTCCATCTCTATACCTCAGTTTCCTCTTATGTGATATAAAGATAGCCATCCAGAATGTTCTAGCATATTTTGACAATTAGATATGTTCTTAATTGTGGGTGAGGCCCCTGTTTATACAATTAAGGCTTCAAACCTTTTGAAATCCTAGTAGAAAGACTGCTTTCATACAAGTATCCTCTGTGTTATTTTTTAGACCCTTATAATATCAACCAACTCCAGCAGAGGCTGTTCTGCAATCTATAGCCAATTCGCACTTGCCCCAGATAGTAATTATAGAAAACTTATGACTTTTCTGTTTGTAAAGGCTGAAGTTTTGAGGACATAAGCAGCTTCCAAATGTCAAGCACTCAACAGAGCCTCCCCCTCCAGTAAGAGGCCACCGCAGCTGCTTCTAAGGAAGGATAGTAGAGTTTCTGATATTAGAAAAGGGATTTACACAGACCAGGCTTGAATTGACCCACGGGGCAAAAATCATTTGCTCAGTTAGCCTTTTGGCAAGAGAGAGAACATTTTGACCATGTTTATGCCAGAGCCTTTTTATTCCCTAGCCTGACCCTACTTCTGGCCTCTTAGCTAAGGCAAAGCAAATGGATAAAGACATTCTTTTTTTTTCATAATAGGTGCAATGAAATCTCATTATTTCCTTAAAAAAAAAAAATCTTCTTTACCAAATGCACCACATAAATTTGGAAAAAAAATTGCCCACACTAATATGATTTAAAAAAAAAAAAAATTGCTAAGTCAACTAGTATTGGCAATGAACATCCCACGTGAATTCATCCCTTTCCTCCTGGTCTTGCCTTGTTTCTCCTTCTTTCTTTGCCTTTCTTTTCTATTTTCCTTTCTCATTCCTTTATTCTTCTATCCTCCTCCTGATAAAAGGACATTACGTGATTCAAGTTAAAACTCATCACCATCCTCCTCATCCTAAATTGATTCAACATCATTAAGTACAATCATGTAGCGTTATCATCGTCATTATCTGGGGCGGCTGGAGATGCCAGCCACGCCCCTCCCTTCCTCCCCTCCTTTCCCACAGCTTCCAAGATAAGAGGACCTTTATTCTTACGGTCAGCCTCCCTGTTTATGAATATCAGAGAAAAGCTATTTTCTCTTTCTGCCTCCCTTTGCCCCCCTACTGGACCCTGCCAACATCATTTCCGTTGTTGCTTGTCATTATTCATTCTACCGGCAATCACTTTCAGCTCTTGAACTGAAAATACATTGGCAGGGAAAGCTGGCATTGGACAGTGTTTTAGATTTCACTGGATGGTATAAAGACGTGGAAATGGCGTCCTCTGAAGTACCAATGCTCTAGATGGTCCTATTAACTAGTTAAGTGAGTACGCAAGATGATTACTTCAAAGCTCTATCTGCTGCAATTATTTCTAATATGCCTTTGCTGAAAAGGTTTAGGTCACAGTGCCTACGGGTTATTTCCAAGTTAAAAATCAGGCTTCTCTTTTCAGAGTAAAATAAAATGTCAACTTAGGGGCTGCTCACAGAAGGAGAGGGTGTGCCCACAGTCATCACAGGGTTACAGCTCAAGCCCGGAGATCTTCTCCTAGATAAATAACCCAGCACTGGCTTCAAACACTGCTGTATTTCCTAATTGGTAGCACATTCTTCTTTGCTGGATAAATGGAATGGACTAGATATGGTATCATCTTTAATTAATTGGCGTGCTAGCTACTTAAGAGGGCACACACCACTTGTGTTATTAAACATTGCCATGTCAGATTTAATGGATGTCATTATGGGGGTTCCTTGGGGATCAATCCTTGGGCCATTGTTATTTATGATCTTTATAAATGAGCTGACAAGGCAGAGTTTGGGGGTAGCACATCTTTGTGCTGATGCTACACTCCCGAGCGGAAGTGCTCAGTCACTGAGCCAACTTTGAAGCTGCCCTGTTTCGGAATTCCTTAGGTGGAAGTTGAATTGTGTTAACAGAGCAAAGACAAGTGCTTGGATATTCTGTGCAATAATTCTCCAAAACTCCGTGCATGCAAAGATAAAAATGAAGTGCCCAAGTAATTCTGTGGTCAGAACGATTTGAGAGAAAATGCTGGCGCTGGCAAATGCATTCACATTTAAATCAGACAAAGCAAATTGTATTTGGAGAGATCACTCTGAATAGTTTGATTCTGAAAATTTAAACAAGTTTCTGTGATGAGAATGAGTAATAGGTAGCAACGTGGTTGTAGCCTCAAGTTTTGCCTCTTCTTATGGGTATTGCCTGACCTCCCCAGACTGCATCGGGCCAGCTTCCCGCGTGCCCTCCCTCAGCTGGGCTCTCCTCTTCAGCAGTCTCACTTAGTGGAATTTCAGCTTTTTGAGGGTAGGACCATATCTGATGTTCTGCAGCCCTAGAGCATAGCCCAGAAGAGAGTGCCTCCCAACTACAAAGAAAATGTTTAGGGAGGGGGATTGGTGGAATTACACCTGCGGTGCATCTTACAAGGGTATATGTGAAACTTAGTAAAAGTGGAATGTAAATGTCTTAGCACAATAACTAAGAAAATGCCAGGAAAGCTATGTTAACCAGAGTGATGAAAATGTGTCAAATGGTCTATGAAACTAGTGTATGGTGCCCCATGATCGCATTAATGTACACAGCTATGATTTAATAAAAAATAAATAAATAAAAATAAATAAACAGAAAATGTTTATAGAATGAGTGTATCCGTTTGTATTTCAATCAGAAAGAGGGAGGGACAGAGAGACACAAAGAGAGAGAGACTGTAGGTATTACAGAGAGAAAGGAACTGGGAGCAGCCTGAATGGAGGAGCTGCTGGAAGTGTGAAGATCTGGAAGGCGGCAGGTGGAGCATTAGACGCAGCCCTGCAGAACTTCAGCCTGAGGCACTGCAGTGGGTGGGGACTCCAGAGTCCACGAGAAGTTTAAGAAGCTGCAACAACCTCGGAAGAACAAGAATGTGGAATCTCAGAATCTGCCACATGTGGCCAGAAAAGCCTGTGGCGCCGCCGCATGGGGCAGAGACAATCTTCTGAGAAACCCTGCGTCAAGTTAAAAATCAGCCTATGTTAACCAGTGTGATGAAAATGTGTCAAACGATCTATGAACCAAGTATATGGTGCCCCATGACCACATTAATGTACACAGCTATGATTTATAATTAAAAAAAATAATAAAATAAAATAAAATACATTGTAAAAATAAATAAATAAATAAAAATAAATAAAAATCAGGCTTCTCTTTTCAGAGTAAAAGAAGAAGCCTCTGCTGGCTTCTCCTCGTCAGAACTGAACTCAGGAGCATTAAGGAAAGAGTTACGAGAAGCATGGCTCCAGCTTCACCTCTGCAGAGCAGAGGAGATCTCAGGTGTGGGAGTAGGGATGCAAAGCTCACAGAAAAACATCTGGTACATGATGTAAATAAAGTGCAATCCTCCCAATACAGAGGAACACTTAGTCACCAGCTCGATGTAAGGGAGAGCCAGCTTTGTCTCGAGACCCTGTTTAAATATCAGCTAACATCAACACAGGCGAAAAGGTACCTGCCAACTTGTCTGTACATATATTATCTTTCAAGTCAGGCTCTGAGATATAGATTAAACTTGGGCAAAGGGAAAAAAAGAACTACCTCTATCAACACAGGTTTCTATTCTATTAGGCTGGGACAGTAACACAGTAAGCAGGATTTAGTTACACTCTACTGAAAATGATTGAGGATGCGGGGTTGAGAATAATTTCTATTTTATGATTTAACACTAAGTATCACTGGAAAAATACCAGGTCTGTCTATCTCTCTCTCTCTCTCTCTCTCTCTCTCTCTCTCTTTCTCTCTCTCTCTCTCTCTTTGAGGGCATTTTAGAAATCAATGTCATTGAATCTGCCAAAAATGGTCTTACCATGGTGGCTTGGCAGGCAGCGATCCCTTTGTTACAGATTCAGAACCTGTTCCACATGGAGCACTCTTCCGGTTACTTCATTCTCCTCACACTCTGCCTGCACACAATGACACTGAAAACAACTGTACTGTAAGCAAATGTTTCTTGTCATAGTTGGACAAAATATGAGCAAACTTATTGTAATGTTATTCTTTTAGGACGCTTGATGTGCCAGACAAGGTGCCATCGTTCCTTTCCACCAATAAAAATGGGAGCTGTGACTTGAGTAAGACAAAACTCATGGGATGAAAGAACAGCAAACTGTTCTTTTCTTTCCTTTCCTGTCCGACTATCTTCTTCTTACATATTTTCCTAAAGAAATGTTAAGTCTAAAGTTGCAGCAGCATTCTCAGCAAAGTTCTATGGTGAGCAAATCAGAAAATGAAGAATAGCTTGCTTTAGCTTAACAATTATTAGCTCCTAAAGAGGACAGAACTCTGTATCAGATAGAAATTCTGGCAAAACAACCCTATTTAGGGTTCCACGGCACCGTGTGAAGACCTGTGGTGGCACAAAGGTGAATCCAAAACAAGCTGTGTCTGTGACAAGTGTCCAGTCTGGTACAGGAAGCAAAATAAGCTCACGGACAACTCAATACAAACGTGAGAGATAAAGGCTAAAATATTTAAATTCGCCACTATGATGTATGTAGAAAGTTAAGGAAGGTTTGATCAGTGGGTCAGTGGGTTTTGCTTTGTAAAGTGAATGGGATATTGGAACTCCCTCCAGCTGGGAAAAGTGATTTTATCAAAGTCACACGCGACCTTCAGGTTGATTACCTAACCTGGCTCATCAGTGTTCGTGGACACAGCTGACTACTCCGAGTTACTGTTTCTTCCCATGACTTCCAGGACACTGCAGCCTTGGCTTTCTGCTGTCTCACTGGCTGCTTCATTTTGTCCTCCAGCCATACTGGTCCCCTGTCACTCTTTGGACATGCCAGGCACACACCCACCTTAAAGACTCTCTCCTGGCGATCCCTCAACCTGGATCATTCTTTTCTCAAGTAACCACAAGCTAACTCTTGCACCTGTTCCAAGTCTGTCCCCAGATCTTAAAAAGGGTGGAATGGTGCCCCCTGCACTAGAAATGTGCCCCTGTCTTGGCCCCAGACCCTGTGAATGTGGCTATTTGGAAAAAGGTTCTTTGTAGATGTATTTAAGTTAAGGATTTTAAACAAGAGCATCCTGGATCCTGTGGGTGTGTCCTAAACCTGGTGACAAGTATCCTTATAACAGACACAAACAGAGAGAAGGAATGTAAAGGAGGTGGCAGATAGTGGAGTGACAAAGTCACAAGACAAGGAATTCCTGGAGCCAGCAGAAATTACAGGAGGCAGGGAAGTTTTCTCCCTGGGAGGCTGCAGAGGGAAGTGGAGCCAGCAGAAATTACAGGAGGCAGGGAAGCTTTCTCCCTGGGAGGCTGCAGAGGGAAGACAGTCTTGCCAATACCTCGATTTCAGACTTCTGAACTCCAGAACTGTGAAACAACAAACTTCTGTAGTTGTAAGCCACCTGGTTTGAGGTCATTTGTTACAGATGGCCGGGAAAACTAATATACATGTCAAGTTTTCAATGATCCCTACCTTGACCATTCTTTTAAAAATGTCTTCTCTTCTCCCGAGTATTTCTGGTATTTGGGGTTTTGTTACCCTGTCATACTTTTATAGCACATATCCTTTTCTAAAACACTTTTTCCCATCTATATTTTATATATAGTTTATTACCCCTCTTTAACTAAAATATAAAAGCTACAATGACAAGGATTTTTGTACATTTTGTTCACTGATACATCCCCTCTCCTTTAAATAGTGCCAGGCACGTGTGAGGTCCACAGTAACATTAGCTAATGACCAATGGACTCCACTGTCTTGAGTTTACAAACAGATCCTGAGGCTATACATTTGAAAATTAGACCAGGAGATAATTTGGATTACAGAAGATAATGGCTTCAAACTTGTGAACAAACAGAACTTTATGTAGGGATATTGTGTGGTTAGAGCCATGCTTTGTGACATAAACCTTTTCCCCTTTTTGTTGAAGAAATCACCTAATGAAAAACTGGTTACTGCTGGTTACTGTATTCATTTGTCCCAAGGGAGGAGAGATGGAGTTTACTTCACTGGTGAAGATGGATAAAGGAATAAAGCTCACACTCTTCCCTTTTTCTCTTTTGAAAGACTACTCACAAGTGCTCTGCTTTCTTGCCCTACCAATACCACAGGAGCCAGGCCCCTGCATTGAGAGGCCATCTGAGTTCAGTGCCACTTGTTTAGGTGTAGGTGACCTGAGTCACAGGAACGGCAATGGCACCTGAAAAGAAGGCACGCTTTCTCAGAGCAGAAGATGTGTGATGAAGGTGGAAATGAAATGACTCTTTAAAAATTGATAATTAAGAATATTTTGGAAACTAAAGCAAGAGACATCAAGACACACTGGTCTCCCAGAAAATAAGTTGGAAACTCTTCTGTTTTGAGAGTATATTGAGAATAGCCGTTTTCAACCACTGTGCTGTGAGAGGATCTGAGGTGTACCAAGAAAATTTGTAAAGATCCTTAATTAAATTATTTTCAGAAGAAGTTCAAAGCACAGTAAGTCTATTCTCTTTTTTACTCTTTTTGGATGGTGAGGAATCAACATAATTTAAGTGTGGCATAGAATTCTAACTACAGGTTCAAGCGTGCCAGGAGAGAAAAAGATTGAGAAACAGTTATATAGAACGAGAACACTTCAACTCAGATCTAACTTTTCTTTCTCTTTCTTTCTCTTTCTTTCTTTCTTTCTTTCTTTCTTCTTATATTTATTTATCTATTTATTTTGAGACAGAGTCTCATTATGTTGCCCTGGGTAGAGAGCTGTGGCATCACTGCTCACAGCAACCTCAAACTCTTGGGCTCAAGTGATTTTCTTGCCTCGGCCTCATAACAAGTAACTGGGACTGCAGGCACCTACCACAACTCCCAGGTATTTCTATTGTTGTTGCCATTAGTATTTAGCAGGCTGGGGCTGAGTTCAAACCTGCCAGCCTCAGTATCGGTGCCGTACTCACTGAGGTACAGGCGCTGCCTAACTTCTTTATTATACTAGCTTTTTGAATCTGGGAAAATTCTTTGTTTTTTGGCCTCAGTTTCTTTATGTAGAATTTAGGGTTAAACTTTCTTGTTTATAAGGTTGTATTAAATGAGTATGAGATGACCCGTGTTCATCACATCCTTTTCATTTGTATGAGAATGGACTTCTGCTAGAATAACAATCTGGGTTTCTTTCCTGCTCTCCATCAGTACCCAGGAAGGAGGAATTACTTCTCATCTTTCTCAAAAGCAGCCATTGAACAGGTGCACGTCATTTCCTCTACTTCATGATGTCAGCTTATGAGGGCAGATGTCAGAGAGCCCAGTCCTGCAGCCACCACGAAGGAAGTTTGTCTAACTTAGAAGGTAAAGTATTCATAAATCCTATTGTAGCCACATATGAATTTCTTGTCTTCAATTTAGCTTTTATCAGCAACAAAACTCTCAATTTGCCTTCCATCTCATGGACTTTTTTCTTTTTATTTTATTTATTTATTTATTTTTGCAGTTTTTGGCTGGGGTTGGGTTTGAACCCGCCACCTCCCGCATATGGGCCCGGAGCCCTACTCCTTTAAGAAACAGGCCCCGCCCTGGACTTTTATATTTACTACTCAAGTTCCAAATTTAGGGTGAGGGGAGGGTACATTATTAATGGCTTTCCTCAAAATGCCACAAATTCTACAAATGCAAATTGCTGCCATTATTATGCACTATCTGTAAGCTGTGCTTGCTAATGACCACTGTGCCTATTTACTTTTGTTTACTTTCTCTTCCAGAAAGTACAGAAATAGCATTATCTTTAAGTTCAAACTTACTATGTTAATAGTGAATCAAAATAGGGTGAGGAAGAAAGAATAATATTACTCAGTCAATTATATAGATTTATAAGGTTCTTCACTGTGTACTTCCTTAAAAATAAAATAGTCTCTTTGCTTCTACTTTTAAAATGGCTCTGCTGAGGGGAAGGTGTGGGGAGCATATGCGTGCATGAACGTGTGTGTGTGTGTGAGTGTGCATGCGCATATTTTTGTTAATAGCCTTCATCAAAAAGAATTGCTCAATGCCAGGAAGACTATGTTAACCAGTATGATGAAAATACGTTAAATGGTATATAAAACCAATGTATGGTGCCCTATGATTGCATTAATGTACACAGCTATGATTTAATAAGAAAAAAAGAAAGAAAGAAAGAAAGAAAGAAGGAAGGAAGGAAGGAAGGAAGGAAGGAAGGAAGGAAGGAAGGAAGGAAGGAAGGAAGGAAAGAAAGAAGAAAGAAAGAAAAGAAGCTAGAAGAAGCAACTGCAAGGTCACAAAGAAAATCCACGAGTTTGTTTTGCAAAAATTTGTTTTGCCCCTGAAAAGTTGCAATTAGCTGCCAACACCCAGAAGCCTGGGTACTAAAAGTGTTATCAGACTGAAGTGTTGACTCCCCTCCCACCTGCTTTCTCTCCACTCCCCATAAAAAGCTTATTGCCTCATGTCTGTGACCAAGACAGATCTGAGAGATCTTCTCTCTTGTTTTCTCCCTTTGGCCAAATAAAAAAAAAAAACCAACAAAAACATTTCTCTATCTCCAAGCACCAGTGACACCATACTTGGCTTTACCTGTGCATCAGGTACGTGAGCCTGAATTTGGAGTTCTGCAAATAGATTACAAAGGTAAGCAATGGAGTCTTGGTAACTTCCTGCTAAACCACCAACAGGTTTCCATGCCCCAGTACCTTTTCCCAGCTGTCCTCTCTCAACAGAAGAGCAATTGGTGACCCTGTCACTGTAGTGGTAACATCATTCCATGCCTAATTTTGATGCTAAGTCAGGCCCAGGGTGCTTTCAGCTGTGCATATTCATGATGCGTGTCTGTATAGCCATTCTGTTTTTCACTTTCAACGTGCTACTCAATGAATGACATGAAATAGTCAACACCTTATTACAAAATAGGCTTTGTGCTGGGTGGCTTTCCCCAATGTAAGTGTTCTGAGCAGATTTAAGGTATGCGGGGCTGAGCTATGATGTTTGGTAGGGTAAGTGCATTAACTTAATTTTTGACTCCTGACATATGCAATTTACAGTGGGTTGGAATCTACCGTAAGTCGAGGGGCTTGTGTATGTATAGTAATCAACACATGTTACATTGGCAGAAAGACAAGCAGATCAACAAAACAAAGACTTAGAAATAGAACCACAAAAATACACCCACTTGTTCTTTTCTATGAAGTTGTAAAAGCAATTCAGTGGAGGAAGTATTTTCCTTTCCCCAAATGATTACGGAACAATTGGATACCATTAGGCGAAAAAATAAACCTCAGCCTAAATTACATTCTTATGTAAAACTCAACTGGAAAGGGATCATAGATTTAATTGGAAAATACACTATATTTTAGAAGGAAACAGAAAAAGTTTTCAAGACTAGAGCCTTGATAAAGAATTCCTAGATATGGCACTAAAACTTAAAAAAAAAAAAAAAAAAAAAAAAAGCAATAAATTGGACCTCATCAATATTTAAAAAGCTTTTGCTCTGCAAATAACCACGTCAAAAGAAATAAAGTACAAGCTATAGACTGTGAAGGAACATGTGCAAACTATATATATAACATTGGACTAATCTCCAGAATACAGAAAAAAAGTCTCAAAACTCAAAAGTAAATATAGACACAATTCAAATAGCCAATGGGCAAAAAATATGAAGAAAGATTTCATTGAAAAGAGATGGAAAATAAGCACATGAAAAGATGATGTTCAGTAGGCATCAGAGAAAAATAACGTTTAAGACCATGATGAGTAATTACTACACATCTATACAAAGCTAAAGTTAAAGATAGTGACGATACCAAATGCTAAGGATAGGAGAAGCTGAATTTCTCATACATTGCCAGTGGGTATCAAATATGCTCTCTGGAAAACAGTTTGGAAATTAAGAAAAAAAAGCCTGTCATATATTTATACTTACCATATGATCCAAAATTGCACACCTGGACAGAATTAGAAGCATATGTCCACACAAAAACCTGCACATAATTGTTTGTATTAAGATTAATTTGTAATAATCCTAAACTGAAAACAAGCAAAATTCCCTGCAGGGAGTGAACAGTTGAAGAAATCATGGCACATTTATACCATGGAATACCACTGAGATATAAAAAGAAATAAACTTGCCACATGTACAACCACTTGAACGCATCTCATGGGTGTTATTCTGAGTGAATAAGTCAGTCACTAAGGGTTGCATACTGTGTGATTATATTTAAATAACCTTCTTGAAATTATAAAATTACACATTTGGAGGAAAATTAATGGTTGACAAGGGATGAGGAATTTGGGGGGACAGAAAGCTAAAAAAACTGAAAGGGGACTTCAGCCTGGGTCTAAATAATCTTTTGGTTGTGCCCATAGCTCAGTGCGTAGGGCACCAGCCACATACACTGAGGCTGGTGGGTTTGAACCCAGCCCAGGCCTGCTAAACAGCAATGACAACTGCAACAAAAAAATAGCTGGGCGTTGTGGCAGGTGCCTGCAGTCCCAGCTACTTGGGAGGCTGAGGTAAGAGAATCACTTAAGCCCAAGAGTTGGAGGTTGCTGTGAGCTGTGATGCCACAGAACTCTACAGAGACAACACAGTGAGATTCACTCTGTCTCCAATAAATAAATAAATAAATAAATAATCATAATCATAATCTTTTGTGAAGTCTATTATTCAGATACAAGTCAGATGGAGACAAACATTGACACAGAGAATGAGTGTCCCCGGTCCTAGTATACTTCAGAGCATCTCCGTACCTTAATAAAACCTTGTGGAATGGCCTATCAAGCAACTAAGATGACAAACACAGGTGCCAAAGCCCTCATGGGACCGTCTAGTAGGAAACAGTATACTAGAGACGCTTGAGAAGGCTGGCACACATCAGTCACAGCCTTCAGAGGAACGTGACACAGCACAGTCAGCACGCCTGGAAGAAGCTGTGTTAGGGACAGCAACACAGGCTGGAGCTGTGGACTCAAGGAGCCGGCACCGTGCACATGCCCAGGATGACGGAAAGGTCTCACCTGCAGGGCGGGCACTTAGAACTTCGTAAGGGACGGAAATGGAGACTGTTCACATGGAGAACACGAACGAGCACCAGGGTCTGAGAAGAGCTTCTCATCAGAAGGAAATGACGTTCTTGAGTCCACAAGGGCCTGGGGGGAAGAGGGCCGGTGGTGGGTCAAGGAGAGATGAAGACGGCGTCCCCAGATGCCACTTCTCCATGTATTTACAGGTTGCTAAAGAGTTCACGAAGCTGCTGTGTGTATCTACAGATTGTGAAGTTTTCGATGTCAGATATGATGTAATTGATTTTATCTGCCATGGTTCACTGTTTTGAGAGCCTGCAAATCAAATGTCTTCAGCAAAAGCTCCCCTCTCCCTTGGTGCCCACGCCACCACCAAACCCACCACCATTCCCACCTCCTCTTCCCTTTTCTCTCTTTTTTCCTCGTCTTCCTTTCTCTTCTCTGTTCACCTCACTCTCTCTCCCTTGCATCTTCTTCCTCCTCTTTCCCTCTTCTCTCTCTCTCCTCTCCCTCCTCCTCTTTCTCCCTCCTTGCTCGCTGACCTGCCCACATAGTTGTTTTCTCACTGCTCAGCCTGGACACGTGGGAAACATGGTTACGGTGCTCTTATCTCTCCTTTTACAACTTTGTACTTCAGCCAACGAAGAGACACAGCAAAGCTTGAAAAGCTTCAAAGGTGTTTAGAGGTTTAGAGGGGGAAATACAGGCGATCGCTACAGCCAGGGCCTTCTGGGATTCTCCTGTCTTGCAGGTATTGGTACCTGATTGTACTGGAAGTGGCAAAGGAGAGGTCATCTGGAGCAAGTCCACTACCATTAGCAAACAGCATCTAAGGAGCACTGGGGAATGAGACAATTTCACTGGGGCTGCTGGTGCCAGCTTGCCCTTCATCTCTGTTTCTATGCATAGCTTCCTTTAGGAAACCAAAGAGTGTTTAAGAGCTAACATCTAATTTTTCTATTTCTCTTCCTCCTGCTGCAGCTGTTTTGATGGCTGGGCCTACCATGGTTGGCTGCCCCAACCAAGGATCGGCGATATTCACACCAATAGCTCCTGCATGGAGAAATCTGTGATGCACAAAGGTGGGCTGGCTCCCTGGCTGGTCTGGGATTAGCATAATGCATCCGCATGGTGAGCCAAAGATATTCTACAGTGAACTCCTGAATGATGTCAGCTCAAATGCTTGCTGCCCCATTCCCCAGGCTTCCAGGCCCAAAGTATAAGTATATTTATTAGATGCCATTTACCTTTCTGCTGAAGACTTGGCAGTAGCCTGCTGCATTTCACATAACAGCCACTGGGAACAGCACCATTTCCTCTCACATTCCCTTCTGGCCAGCTAAAGGTTCACAAAGACCACAGGGGCAATTGCATACATTCTTCTTGGACCCTAAGGAAAGATTTAGATGATCTTATGATTAAAATTTTCACACGAAGCCCCTAGTCAGACAAAAGTAACTAATGAAGCACCACCAAGGCCTTATATATATAACAGGTGCACATGAGGATGCCCAGAGTTGAAACTTTTCCTGTTGTTATGAAATGCAGATGCATAAAGATGGCCCATCTCAATTCTCTCATCCACAGTCAAAGGTGCTTAGGTCTAGAGAGGTATAGGGACTTGTAAAAGGCAGGAGGCAAGGAAGTAGCTTAATTAGGGATGACCAAAGTCTCCTAAATGTAGGTCAAAGCTTCTTTGTCTCCTATTGTGGTAGGTGGTTTTCTGTATAAAGGTAACGGTGCTTATTCATTCACGTTACAAACTGAAAACAAGCAAAAGGGGGATGGTTATAACTTTTCAAGGTGATATGAAGGACAAGATCTCGATGTTGTAGGAGAGTCTGGTGGGAATCTGCTTGTGGGTTCCCTCAGAGGTGACCTGAGCCTGGGGTTTAAAGGAAGAAAAGGTGAAGGGAAGGGAAGGATGGGGCACATCTGGCAGAGAGAATGACAGTTTTCAGGCCCCTGAGGCAGGAATTCTCCTGCACCTCCAAGAAGCCAAGAGTCCCTGAGGTTGGGAGAAGAGCAGAGGGAGGCAGAGGTGGGCGGTGGCTATACTGAGCACACACATTGACCTGGTCAGGGGTCTGGCTGTGTGTGAAATGCAGCAGGAAGCTACTGCCGAGTCTTCAGCAGAAAGGTAAATGGCATCTAATAAGTATACTTAAAGGTCACCCTGATATTATGTGGAGACTAAATAGAGGCAGTGCAGTGAGGGGCTGCTGCGACTTTGAGGGGTCAGGGGGCCAGGATGGGACCTGACAGTGCCTGTGCAGTTGCATATATGGCAGGTCCAGTTTGGAGGTAAAAATGACAGGCATTGCTCATGAATTGGATGTGAGGAGGCATGGAAAGGAGGTGTCTAAACAACTTCTATATTTCTGGGGCATGATGTCTGCCTTCTGTTCTTACATTTCTGGTGTGGTGTGGTTTTCCAAGATAATGAAGGCTGGAATAAGAACAGATCAATGAGAGAAGGACACAGATCAAGGTGTGTGGGCGTATGCTCTGAGTTTGGGTGCTGGAGAGTTATTTGGGTGAGTTATTGGGGGCCGCATAAAGATCCTGCAGCTGACAAGACAGCTGTGGGCAGGGGCGAGGTCTGGGCACCACTGTGGCATGGTGGGTGGGGGTGGACTGGCCAGTGTGGTACCTGCACTTCCTCCCAGAATGCTCCTCGGAGCTCCACATTTTATCTCGGTAAGCTCATTGGCCTCTGGCTCTTGCCAAAGCACACCAGTTGCTCGGTCTGTGCTGGGCTCAGGTGTGGAGGGCTCATGGGCTAGGAACTTGCTGCCCTGCCTCAACCTTCCCACCTGTGGACGAGTAAAGAGGCAGGAAACAAGACGTGGAAAGGACCCTGAGGTATCAGCTCTAACGAGCTACACCTGGCTGCAGCAATCATTCTATTAAAAACAGGAAAAGCAGACTTCAGAGCAACTTGGTCCACGTGTTAAATGACATTTGCATTTTATGCTCTAGTTCAAAAGCCGTGAACGTGATAGCTCCTAGCAATCCATATTTATGATTAGAAAATTGCTGACTGAATAATTGTACATTAAGTAACTTCTATTTCCTTGTATGTTATTGTTTCTAATTAGCAATGGGGGAAAATAAAGTCGTCATTATTTATGGATACAGTTTAGGCTTGGCATGTATCCGGGGTTTGCAGACTCCTTGACAGTGAGCTGCCCCTCCTCCCTGCGGGCCTCGCCTGCCACCCCCCCACCTCCCTGCTCCCTTCCCCCACCCATTCATTCAGACCACAACCCACAGCACTGTCTTCAGAGGCTTCGTGAAGCCTCACGTGCCATCACATGAATCTGAAATTATCAGCACACCACGACTGCCAGACTCCTATGAAATTCTTGCTTTTCATCATGGATTATGAAGTCCTCATGTTAGTTATTATTCTGAACAACCATGGCTGAAACATTCTCTAAATAGACCTCCTTGCCTCTCTAGCTCCTCCCTTGGAGATCCGTGCACAGTGAACAAGAAACATTCATTAATCCGCAGAATGTAGTAATTGCAAAAAGAGAAACTGAAGGGGAATCAGCCCCCCAGATGGTGCAAATATGTTGCTGCAAAGACCCTGGGTGGATGCAGGGCCGAACTTGCCTTCCTGTGACTGCCCAGGTCAAGAATTCCTTCTCCCCAAATGCTCTCTAAGGTATATGCCTGACAAATTTCAGTTCATTTGGTTACTGTTTAACAAACATTGTGCTGTACACTTTAGCCATCATAAAAGATTACACTTGACAGGGAGAACCAGCTGAGAGTTGCTTCCCTGAACAAGCAATGTTTACAAATTCCATAAAATAATCCAGAAATTAAAAAAAAATCCAGAAATAATACAACACATGTGTAGAATACACTGTTTTCTTTTTTTGGACCAGGACAAAAGTTGAATGAAGAATTCCTAGTGACCCCTGTATCTGGCGAGGAGTGTTAAAGCCCCACTGTCCACTCACCCACCCTGTGAGCTGCTGATAATGAGCACAGGGTTATGAAGCATGGGCATCTATGAATGCATTTCTCTGAGAATATGAATGGAAAATAAAATAGCAAGTCCATTTAAAATTAGCTCTGGTTATTTATCTAGCCAGAACGTACTACTTCACATCAAGAACACAACAGTGGTTTTTTTTTTTTATCAAGTGTCATCAAAATACATTTAAATATCACTCCTCACTTGACAGTGCCCTTTCAGAAGACTTGGGCAATCCATCCAAGTCATATGTGAAGAAAGGCAAAACTGGAAACTTGATAGGTAAGTCTGGAAATAGGAAAGTCGTCCAACAGTTCCCACCATGATGTTTCCAGAAAGAGCAGCTGCTGCTGGGGACAGGAGTTGCCAGCAGGATCTGTCACTGTCACCGCCTGTGTTGTCCTGTTACTGTGACTAATTCTGACATGCTCCGACCAGGTGCTATGCTAGGTGTACGGAAAAAGCTCAGTGGCAACTTGCGGGTTTGCCATAGTTAACATGAAACCAGAGTCAGCTGAGAAGCACAGGGCACAGGACAGTGCCAGCCATTAGTCAGGGGAGTCGACAACCCCCCGGTGTGTGCACATCCCAGTCTCCCGGCCTTCAGCTAAGTGGGATGGGCCAGGATCCCTTACGGGTCTTGGGGACCCCTACAGAGAAGACCCCATTGTCTATGGCAGCTATAATCTGTCACACCCTGGATTGTTTTTGAGTCCACTTTACTTAGTTCTGACTTACCTCATAGCAGACAAGCTTTAAGCGTACAATTGAATGTGCTTTGATAAACACACACCCTGTGTAACCACCGGCAGGTACAGCACATCGTCATCACCCTAAGAGGTCCCCTCATGCTCTTTCTAGTCTGTTGCCTTCTACCCTGAATCCTTGCTCTAGGAAACTACTAACTTGTTTTCTCACATTGTAGATTCATTTTTAAAATTCATCCATGTTGTTTTGTGTAGTGGTTTGTTCCTTTTTTAAATTATCAAATAGTACTGCAGTGCACACGTCCATCCTGTGTTAACCCTTTACTTCTTCGTGGTGATTTGGGTTATTTCCAAGTTATGCTATAACGAGAAAAGTCACATACAAATGAGGACGTGTGTTTCCTCTTCTCCATAGTGTGACCCTTTCCTGCTTCACTGTTCTGTCCCCTCCCAAAGCAGCCACTGGAACTCACGTCCTCATCTGGGCTCTGATTTTGTAAGCATTTACGTGCAGTTCTCCCCCCTCTGTGGTGGGGAGCAGGGTCTCCATCCAGTGACCTTGCCTTGTTATTTATGCCGGTAACCAACCTCCTAGGCCAGGAGAAACAACGCTGAGCCAGCCCCTAACTCTGTCACTTCAGAATGTTCAAATCACTCCTTATGGGTGGATTTCTGTAACCTGTCTTAGTTACCTACCTGTGTGACCTTGACTAACTTTGTTAACCTCTCAGACTTCAGATTTTTTCATTTATTAGAAAATATGTGATAATTACTGTGGATCTATTTCAAGGTTATTATCAATATTAAATAAAGCCAAGTATCCCATATATCTAGAATTTGGTCTATGGATACAACTTCCTGCTAAAAGGAACCAGGGATCTTTTTGAAGAATGTTGGAATCCGGGGCAGCGGATCTGAAAGATAAGTCTGGACTCTATTGTAAGACACAGCATATGTTTAACAACTTCCAAATAAAATGCTTGAAAACAAAAAGACACCGTCATTTGCTGAAGAAAGACCCCCTGGCCTAAGATAGAACAATGTAGGTATAAAACAAATAATGTTTGGAACAGATAGAAAAATATCAAATTATCAAATGCACAAATCCATGAATTCTTCATGGGTTTTTAAAAAATGTTCAACAGAACTGGTTTTACAAAATCAATACATTAGTATAAAGTTTGAAAACTAAAGGAAAATAAACAAACTTTACATGTCTTAACTGTACAAGTTTGTAGCTCAATGTAGCAAGAGTCAATGAGGGAACATTCTCCATTTTGAAGAATTAAAGGTCATGAATGCAGAGGTAAAGGTAGAATTGGAAAACCAAAATTCTGAAACTTCAAATAAAATAATGAATCCAAGCAATGTTCATTGACGAGTTTTAAAACTATTAATGGGGAAAAAAATAATGATGAGGAACTTTATAATAGCGGATTAGACAGACATTACTTAAGCACAGTCATATGTATTTTTTTCTTTTTTTTAACTAATCTTTTAGTCACCAATAGTGATATCAGCAGATAGCATATGCCTCACATGTGATAGCATAGGAAGTTTTCAGCACCATGGACAATGGAACTTTTGTCCTTAAAAATGGAACGTGAAGGTAATCAATCTAGTTCTGATTATCAGTTTAAAATAACTATGGGCTAGGGTGGCACCTGTGGCTCAAAGGAGTAGGGCACCGGCTCCATATGCCGGAGGTGGCGGGTTCAAACCCAGCCCCAGCCATAAACTGCAAAAGAAAAAAAAAAAAAAATCTATGGGCTGGAAAAACAAGTCCAAAGATTCTACAATGAAGAAAACTACCAAATCCAGAGAGTGAGCCCTTTTGTACATAAAATAACAGTTTTCCCCACAAAGCAACAGCAAAGACAAAAAAAAAAAAAAAAAAAAAAAAAAAAAAGGGAAGAAACAGGGTTGGCTAAAAGGGACACAGAATAAAGAGACAGGCTGTCAAAAGCAACTCTTGGCATTTGTGTCCTGACCCTAATAAACCACTGCAAGAAAGACACTGCTTCAACAGTGAGGGAAATATGAATAGGGCTTGGGTGTTAGGCAGTGCATATAAATCATAGTTGG